>PVIC010010597.1:0-43059 GCA_004025085.1 Thryonomys swinderianus
GGAATATGCAAATACTGCAGGGCAAATACACAGGCAAAAACACATATGAGGGAATGTCAGGCAGAGACTAAAGGAACAGATATTCAAACCAATAATAACCATGGATTTACTCAAATTAAGATCAACCACCAACCTTACATTCCAGAGACCGAAAGAATACCAATCAGGGTAAATGCCATGAAAATGAAACAAAACAAACCTACATCTACTAAAACTGCAAAAAAATCAAAGTAACGAAAACATCCTGAAAGAAAGCACAGGGGAAAATGACACCTAACCTATGGAGAGTCAGGGAAACACATCCAACCTCAGATAGCGCATAAGCAGCAAGAAGTGAAATGAAGCATTTACAGTGTTGAGATGGTGGGGTGAGGGGGCTCTGCTCATAGCATTCTGCCCTGTGGAATCATGCTCCAAAAGTGACAGGAGAATCAAGACCATCAGACAGTTCAAAACTGAATAAACTCACCACCAGGTGCCAACCTTGCAGGAAATGTCAAAAGAAGTTCTTAGACACTCACATGTGTAATCAGAGACAAAGATAAAACAAATTTTATTTTTCTTATTCTTAATTTATCTAACACAACAGCTTGATTAAAATAATAATGTATTTTTGTTTGCATATATAAGTTTATGTATAAATGAAATGAATGAAAGCAATGTTATAAGGAATGATGGATGGTCCCAGAACTCCAGGAGCTGAGGTAAGTGAACTGCAAGTTCAAGCCCAGCCTGAGAAACTTAGAAATTTAGGAAGACCCAGTCTCAAAATAAAAATAAAAAGGGCTTTGGGAATTTGGTTCAGTGTAAAGGCCCTGAATAGAATCATTAGTACCAGCTCAAAAAAAAAAAAAAATCAATGTTTTTTCTCACACCACAAAGGATTAAATCAATTAGAAGAAAATAGCTATAAAATCCAAAAGTACTTGAGGATTAAAGAACACAATTTCTAAATAAAACATAGGCTAAAGAAGAAACTTCAAGAAAAAGTAAAACATATTTAACTAAATGAAAAAAAGTGTAACTTCTCAGAATGTGTGACACACAGAAAAACAGTACTTAGAGGGTTATTTCTACATTGAATAAATACAAGAGACAGAATAAAGACCAGATAGCAATAACCTAAGTTTTTGCTTTGTGAAACTACAGTAAGTAAATTAATCTAAAGTAAGAAAACTAAAATAAATAAATACCAAAGGAAGCAATGAAATCAAAAACAGCAAAGTGGGCTGGAGATTTAGCTCAGGGGTCCCACACCCACCCTACAAACTCAAGGCCCCTGGTTTGATCCCCAGTAACCACATACAACAATACTGGGCATGGTGACTCATGCCCACCAGCAATCAGTACCACATACCACAGTGCTGGGGCATGGTGGCTCATGCCTGTAATCCCAGCACTCAGAAGGCAGAGGCAGGAGGATTGCTGAGTTCGAGGCTTCCCTGGGCTACATAGTGAGCTCAGAGCCAGCCTGAACTACAAAGTGAGCCCCTGTCTCAAAAACAAACAAACAAAAAATGCAAGCCAAGAAAAGCAAAAGCTATTTCTATGAAAAGATGAATAAGATCAACAAGCCTTGTCCAAGCTAAGTAAAGTTTCACTCTGGAATGAGAGCCAAATTTTTGCCTTATATTGGAATCAATGAGCAATTACTTAAGGCAGACAGGTAGGCAAAAAAAAAAAAAATCAAGACCATTTCAATTAAAAAATTAAACCTTATAGAGTATCCACTATTTGCCAGACATTATTCTGAGTGTTTGGAATTTATTGGTAAAAAACACACAGAATGAAGAAGTTATCTGTCTAGTACATTAGATGATATGAAGTGGGGAAAACAGCAGACAAGAAGACTAGAGTTGGATTTTTCTTTGGTTTGCTATATCATTACTTTCTTCCCTTTTCAACCCCCGTATCGCAGGGCATGAGATCACTGGTAACAGCCCATGGACAGCAGTGTGTGAGCTACAGGCTCTGCGGCAGAAGGGTGATCACCAAGGACTGCGCACCTCTCTGGGGAAAGGTCGCCATGTTTTCTGTTGTGTGTAATTAACCATATCATTAAGGCACAAGTATTTCTTTGTTGTTCTCAAGTGGAACTGAATAAATGCGTGTGGCACCAAGGTGACAAGCAGGGAACTCTAGCAGTTTTATATGTTAACTTGGGAGGCCATCCAGCTAACACTCATCTAAGTATTCACACTGAGAGATTTTCTAGATGTGACTAACATCCAAAATCAGGTGGCTTTCAAGGAAATGAAAATATCCCCTATAATCTGAGTAGACCTCATCCAATCATTTGAAACCCTGTAAAAGCAGAACTGAGGTTCTGCTGAGGAATAAGGAATTCGCCTGTTTTTGAGCTTCAGCACCTCCAGCAGTTTCCAGGTGGCATCTCAGGTGTATGCAGCCAACCTCACAACCACAGAGCCTTGCAACAAATCTCTTCTGCACAGATAATCCCAGGAATCCCTCTCTAACAGAGCCCTGACTGCCACAGGTAGAGAAAGTGGCATTTAGGCAAAGACTTGTGGGGGGGGTGAGGCTGTCCCCCCAGTGTGTTTTGGGGAGGAACAAGCTTACACCTCCTATGAGGGTCAGCAAGGGGCTGCTGCTGGGAGAAGCAGAAAGCAGACTGAGTTACTGGCCACCCATAAAAGCAGGGCTGCACAGGCTTGCACTCAGGAGCTTTCCGTACCTCTCTGTCTGAATCCCAAGCCTACACCACAACAAAAAGGGCTTGTGTTGCTGCCCTTGTCCAGCACAGTCCCTCGCTAACACAGGACAAATGAAACTCCCCACCCCCACACAAGCAAAGCTGCTGCTGCTGCCCTTAGAGGCTTCGTACAGTTACCTCATTCAATGCTCTCGCTCTCACATGGGCCCCCCACTGTCGCTGCTTATGCCAGTGATTTCTCATTTAGCACAGTGCAAGTCAATTCATGTCCGAAGGGTCCACCACCCAACTATGAACTGAAGGCTACTTCTGGACAGAGACACTCATGTCCTCATATTCAGGGAAAACAGAGGTCTGCTGTGTAGAGGGTTTGATGCCTACAACTGACCCGCCTGGCTGTCATCAAAAAAACTGCAGATCTCCGGAACACAAAACCAGATCACAGGTAAATCACACCTGATGAAACACCTCTATGTTAGGCCCAGCAGAGGGATGGTACCGACACTACATTTTCTTAACTCTCAAGGTTATAAAAATATCAGTTACTTTGAGCATACTTATTAATCTGGAAAGAGACTCATGATTATACAAAATGAACAAACACTGTACACACCAATTCTCAGATGTACCTCAACAACCAATGTTAACATGCGCACAATAGTCTCTGGGGAAAAGGACAAATGCACCACAGAGTTAAATGCACCCAAGAAAACTAACAAGGCTATGATTGGAGATTACAGGGAACTTTATTTTTCTTTTCAATTCCTGTATCTTATTTTCCTGTAATAGTATGTATTGCTCAAATAGCAAAGTGTTTATGGTTTCTAAGTAAACTCTTATGTGTATAGTATACAAAGAGCTCCTAGATTTCTTATGCCCTTAAAAAGTAAACTGATACCTGTAATCTAGCACAAGTTCAAATAGAGCTTTCTCTCTCGTGTGCTTCTTTTATATATGTGAAAGTACAAAGCTCAAAAAAAAAATCACCTACCCAAAGTTACACACTGTGCAGTCCAACCCCGTAAGAGTCCAGGACAGCCCCTTCCAGGCCAGGACTCCAGCTCTACGTAGTTCTCTCATCCCACTCCCGAGCAGTGCACTGGGATGCGACCCGCTGCGCCTTACCTCTGCCAGGCGGGAGTGCTTGTGGACATTCTCACCCCTCTGCACACTGGGAGCCAACTGCTGCAAGACGCCCCTGCTGCTTGTCAGCGCCCTGGTCAGCCGAGCAAATTTCCCCCAGCCTGAAGCATGTGAAAGAGCAGAAGACAGGGTCAACCACACCCCAAATCCACAGACAGTCACATCACGCAGTCAGGAGAGACACACCTGCCTCCCTCCCTCCCTCCTGACAGCTTTCCTAAGCCCCTCACAGACTGCCAGCCAGGCACACTGTGCAGAAAAGTACCTTACCATCCAGATTCGTGTAGTGAATTGTTTTCCCTGCACTTGTACTTCTTCCTAATCATAGCTTTGAGAAGGAGGTAGCACATTTTAGCATCTTTTACAAACAGGAAGTTGAAACACAGAGCACCTAGACAATGAGAAAGATGCTGGAGTCCAGATCTCTCCACTCTGGACCTAAACTTTTCTAGGTGCCCACACCAGGTAACTGAGATGTCTCTCTGATTTGTTGAACTGTCACAGGCTCTTTCCGGTACTCATGGTGTCTGATCTTCAGAAAGGGCTAATTTGAGTTTAAATAGACAAAAATGAATTCAGATCCTGGGTAGATGAGGAAAAAGCACTGGCTGATTAGAAGGGGAAAGATCACTAGTAACAGATCTTTTTAAAAATCTAAGTCCTGGAGTATCTGTACTGTTCTTAAAAGCCCCCAGAGACAGCTGTCCAAGCCAACAGCCAACCCCCTGTCTGCTCAAACGTCAGGACTGTGGTTGCTGCCCAAAAGGACCCTGATAGGCTGTCGGGGATCTCAAG
Source organism: Thryonomys swinderianus (assembly GCA_004025085.1). Classification (NCBI taxonomy): domain Eukaryota; kingdom Metazoa; phylum Chordata; class Mammalia; order Rodentia; family Thryonomyidae; genus Thryonomys; species Thryonomys swinderianus. The sequence goes on from PVIC010010597.1 coordinate 4,613, forward strand.
GCCAGGATTGGGCTTCAGCAGCTCCCAACTTAGATCTGGGTGAACAGCAAGTCAACAGAGTATGCAACTGTTTTTGTGTGACGTGAGTTTTATTTTCTATCCTTTGGAGATTCCACTATTTAGTGCTTCCTCAGAAATCTCCTAAATTTTAGCCTCAGAATTCAAAGGACAATGGATTGAAGGAGATGAACGGGCTCTTTGGTGCACAACCTTTAAGAACCATGATCTCATGAAGTTTGGCCAAATAATGAGATCACCAAATTAGCTTTTTATAAACTCATTCCAGAAATGTTGCTCTTTCTTTAAAGCCAGTGGCAATTGCATCTTCCCTCATGCCACACAGCAGAGATGGAGACCATGGGCATCTTGGAAGAGGCATGGAGCCCCACTGCTGTGGACGGGAGGGCAGCCCAGACTCTGCAGGGTTCTTTGACATCTCTCCCAAATGCACCCCTTATGGGCATTCTTGCTGAACTGTGTTTGTAAGGTCTTTTTAATGACTTTTGGAGTCAGGCTTTTCAGCTCAAAATAAAGCTGAACTGAATTCAGAAAGGTCAAGAAGACCAAAATGTGTCTCTATCATCAGGTAGAAAACAATTGTACCTCCCAACATCAGGAAGGGCTCTGCCCCACCCAACACCACCATTGCTCCCGCCACCATTTCCACCGTGGGAACAGGATGAGAGGGACAAGGCAGGGTAGATTCCCAAACCACTGAGCATTTCTCCGGACTCAGCCCAGTGCCCTGCTCTGTGGCCTGCCCCTGGCCTTCTAAGACTGCACAGCCAGCTGGCTGATCAGAGAACACGGTACATGGGTGCACACAGGATGGGAAATGGGTGCCAGAGTGAAATTTCCCACCACTCTCTACTCAGGACAGGCAGAAGAGAGTTTTCCCCAGTTCCCGACCCATCTCACTCTTGCTGGACAATGCACATGGTCTGAGCCACTTGGAAGAACAGATTTCTTCACATGTTGATTCTAAAAACATAACTATTATGTCACAGGCACAGCACATGGCAACTGGGGAGATGAACATGAAGACACGCAGACTCCAGCCTGCAAGAGCATATGCTCCAGAGAAGAGACGGACAGTGAAGGGTCAACAACAGAGACAAGGGTAAATGCAATGGCCAGGATTGTCTAGTCCAGGCTGAGCAGTCAAGCAAGGGTTTTGGGAAGAGGAGATCTGAAGGCAAAACTTTGAATGATGAGTAGGAGCTGGTGGATTCTGGCAGTAAAGGCTTCACACACATGACAGCACCTACAGGCAGAACAACAGCAGGGTGACAGGCCAGGGAGCAGCAGGACATTCCAAGCAGCTGGGTGAAAGGCCACAGCAACAGGAGACAGGAGCTGCACACGGAAGCGATACTAGAGGACATCAAGGGCCAAGGCAAGAGGAATACAGGCACTAAGAACCTGGAAGGGAAGTTTAAAAATGAACTTCCAAAGCCCCTGGGGAACCACAGGAGGAATTAAGTATGCAGGAGAGGGACACAAGAGGGTCACCTATCAGTGACGGGCATTTCAGGGAGACAGAGCCAAATATGCATAATGAGTTTTAAAAACAACAACAAAAAACAGATTTAGAAGGGAGTCAGGACTCCAAACAAGAGCCCATGCAGGCCTGGGTCAGGGGATGATGGATAGGCACACAGGGCAGCAACAGAGGCAGAACCAGTGGATTTGCAAAGATGAGTTGCAAAAGGAAAACAATCCTGAACTTCTGGCTTAGGTGATGGGGAAACAGCCGCTCAGCAACACTGAACAGTAGAAGAGAAAAACGTGTCCACATTGGAGGAAGATATCCCTCTCAGCAGAGCCACGAGGGGAGTCACTGCTGCAGAAGCGTCTCTTCCTGCCCAGTGGGAGGCGACAACCCAGCGAGATGCTTGCTCAGTAGGTCTCATCAAGAGGAAGCCAAATGGCTATGTACCCAAGGAAAATAAGGCAGCCGATGACCCCGTCCTACCCAGAGCCCTTCCCAGGTGCTGCTCTGCCCACAGCAGGACCACCAGTGCCACCAGGAACCCCCGATTGTCTTCAATGCATTTGTTTACCCAGCTGCCCATCCTCGTGTCCACTGCCCACTCTAAGGCCAGACACCCAAGAGATACTCAGAAGCATGTGCTGAATAAATGTAGAATAGTCTTCTCTCCCAGTGCCCCGGCCTCATGTGGGCCTGCAGAAGATACAAATCCAGAAGTCAGGCAGCCTACTTCACAAACTGCTAAGTTTTCAGAAGTATTTCAGTGCCTCTCTCCTCTGCAGCCAGTTCTGAACCCACCTCTCCACTGTATCCCACTCGTAAATTCAACACTGGACTGAACTCACATGAAGAAAGCCCAGGTTCCTCCAGGCAGCCAACACTAACAAGTTGGTCCCAGGGAGGTCTGCGGGTGCCATGGGGAGATGGAAAGTATCCCATGATCAGGGAAAAAGAGGGTGAGCCGGAGGGGACGGGGTGAAGCAGCAGTCAGAGAAGCATAGTGTGAGATCCAGCAACTGGCCAGCGAGTTCTTCTCCCACCCTCAGGCGGCACACTGCTTCCCTTTCCTCTTAGGCCACAATAGCTGCGGGGTTTCCACCTGGATGAGCCAACCATGTGGCTCTTTCCCACCAGCGCTGCACCCTCTCTAGAAGAGAAGAGATTATTCTGGGGAAAGGAAGAATTTTAGCTCCTCTGAGGATGGCAGGAGACAGAGCCCAACTGGCCCTCAGAGACCAAGTCACAGACTATACTGCATGAACTGAAGTCCTAACCAACACCCAGCCAGCAGCAGAGGACATGGACTAGCAGGGTGGCCAGCCTGAACCTCAGCTTAAGAGACCTCAAGTCTCTCTCTGTCTCTCTTGTCCCTAGCAAAGTGCAAAAACAGAGAATGGCTTCTTCAAGTGACAGACACTAACTTATTGTCTCTCCATCCTCAAGGCAGAGAGATAAACTGTTCGTACAGGGCAGGGGCACTGAACTTGGTCTAATTTTCTATATCTTCCCCAAGACCGCCTCATCAATACATCACGGGAAGATGTGGAGAAGGGCTGGCAACCACAGCAGCTTACCAGGGCCTCGTCCTCATGTACTCTAAGTCTGTGGGCCCTAAAAATCTCCTCTGGGGTTCACCATTCCTTCTGTTATCTTCATTTGGCTTAAGTTGTAAAGGTAGAAATACACACAGTTCTCTGAAAATGAACCTGTGATAGTCCTCGGTGAGAGAGGAGAGGGATGCCCCGCCCCGCACTGAGCCTGCAGAGGGCAAGCGGGAGCCCGGCACTCCACAGTCCTTCCCGAGGCCCGGTCCCACCTCTTGGCCGGGGAGGAGGGAAGGAAACCTCCGCGGCCGGCTCCAGGATCACACCAAAGCAGCACGGAACACGAGAGCAATGAAACCCCTGGGACCCCATCTCGTTTCAGCTGTGAAGCCCCACCTGGTGCCACGCAGCAAGCCTACCTTGGCTTCCTGCTCCACGCACCTGTGCGCGCTGTCAGAGAGTAAGGGAATGAGCAAACGTGGGTGTTGTATTTTTTTTTTAAATCAGCAAAGTAAACACAAGAAAGTCAGGCTGGGAGCTCTTAGAAGACGGAACTGACAGACCTGTTGATGAAGGGGGCTCCAGGCATATTCCCAGCACCCACGGCCCTGCATGGGATGGTGCGACCTTGTCGGCTCCTGAAACCATCTACACTCAACTGTCCCATGCACTGACCCATTTATGGGTGTTTTTGAGAAAAAGTTTGGCTCAAACTGGCATCTTACATAACTATCAAGATGCACTCCACCCACCCCCAGCCCCAATATAGGGACTATAAGATGAGAGAAAACAAGTTTTAAAGCAAAACTGACTTAAAAGACTAATCTGGGGCCACAGATTTAGCTCAGTGGTTCCAGTGCCTGCCTTGCAAGCGCAAGGTCCTGAGTTTGATCCCGGTGACCACATAGAATGCTGGGCGTGGCGACTTGCCCCCACCAGCAATCAATACCACATACCACAGTGCCGGGCGTGGTGGCTCACGCCTGTAATCCCAGCACTCGGGAGGCAGAGACAGGAGGATTGCTGAGTTCGCGGCAGCTTGCCTGGGCTACATAGTGAGCTCAGGGCCAGCCTGAACTACAAAGCGAGATCCTGTCTCAAAAAAAAAAGGACTAATCTGATGGGAGAAAAGCATCTCTCATGACTATGCCAAAAAGCAATTTGGGAATTGTCTGAGATTTTAGGTTATCTACCCTTGCTCTTTATCCCAAAAATGCATCCCGAACATGCCTGGGTCAGCAAAACTCTTATGATTCTTCATGCTGCCTGAGGTGCTGTGCTGAAAACCCAGCTGGGTCAGCTAGGAACGAACAACGAAGAGCACATCCAAGGAGAAAAGTTAAGTCAGAGCAATCCCACCACATGGCAGCATACTTTCATTCTGGATCTGACACATGTAGCCAGCACTGAAGTTTTTAGGCCCTTTCCTAATAAGGCGTGGCAAATTATCATGCTCTTCCTTCACAGACAAACATTCAAGCTGACTTTGTCCTAAGCAGATCCCCAAGCCAGAGGGGCCAGGGCACAGTGACACAAGGAGCAGAGTCTGGACAGTGCTAAGATGAAATGTGATCCACTAGGAGGGTCCTGCATCATGGCTAGGCCAGGGCAGGAGGCTTTCCAAATGTTTTACAAATGAAGTCACATGCTACTCATGTTTTTAGTTCTCCTTTTGTCTTTTAGTTTTCTGAAACAAGGTCTCACTACAGTGTCCCACTGGCCTTGAACTCAAGACAATCCTCCTGCCTCTCTCTCTGAGCACTGGGATGACAGGTGCGCACTACCAGGTCCGGCTTCATATTACCTCACGAATGAAAAGAATACTGCAGTTAATAGGGATTATGGGATGTGTGTGTGTGTGTATGCGCATGTACATGCACGCACTTAAATCTCATCAACAAAATCCATCACTGGGGTGAGTTAAATGAAGGCAGCATATGATTTCCAAAAAATAAACTCAGGTGAGCTGCTCTGTGCCACTAACTTCTCTCTTCTCAAACTTTCCTGAAATAAATGTTAAAATATCTTTAAAATACTATCTATGAATTAGGTTAACAGCACGGCCTTTCTGCATAGTAGATGATGATGGTGCATCTACTGCCACGCAATACCTGCTCCACTGAGAAACAAACTACAGTCACACACACACAGGAGATGGGAGCGTGCAGGAGACAGAGATGGGTTTAGAGACCACATCTGCTAGAGCCTTCACACCAAATAGTCAGCTGGCACCGACTTCCTGAGTTGTGGGCATTTTCTTTAAAACGGCCCACTGGTACATGAAGAACCCTGCTCTGAACTTCATAATGTAATCAGAGTTTTGCAAGCCCTCAGAGGACACAAGCCTGAGACAGCATCCGCATAAAGCTTTGTTTCCTCCTGTCATGCCTACTTAGCAATCAAACATCTGCCACACCTAGGAGAACATGGGCCTCTCCCCAGACTCTACACTCATCTCTCTGGGTGCCTCAGGCAATCACAGGACAGATTCTTGGGTAGAGCTGGGAAGTGAACAGAGCCAAGGAGACCGGCCTGAGGGCAGCAGTGGGCAGGGGTGCGAAAGGGCTGCTATGGCCCTGCTGCCTCCAAACTTCTGGGAACAGCAGCCCATCTTTTGTGCAGATCTTGGACCTTCTGTGCACATCTTCAGGGGCAAAGCTATTCCAAGAGCCCTATAATCTCCTTTGTGAGGTCTCCCATGTTACTCATCAGCACACAGGATAGTATCCCTGAAGTCTGTGGTTACAAAACTGAGAAAAGGACCCTTACGGAGATGTTAGTGAAGGCCCAGCCTGCACAGCCATGCTGCAAAATCAATCACCTCCCACACACAGCCATGCTGCAAAGTCAGTGAGCTCCTGCACACAGCCAGCACTTCAAACTGAATCAGCTCCTGCACACGGCCACGCTCCAAACTGAATCAGCTCCCACACACAGCCATGCTCCAAAGTCAATCAGCTCCTGCACACAGCCACGTTCCAAACTGAATCAGCTCCATCAACCACAGAGGTAAAGATCTGCCGATGTCTACTCTGACTGTCTGGAAGTGCTGGAACTCAGTCAGATCGAAGGAAGTTTGGATAGAAATCAGATGAGTATGGTCATGTACTGTCTCACTCTGGTGACTAACATTTGTCATGAAAAACTCTGGAAAGATTGAAACGTTATCAGATTTGCCCATCCATTTTCTTCTAACCATAATTGGAAAGGGTTAACTTAAAAATGTATGACTAGGGCCAAAGATTTGGCTCAGTGGTTCCAGTGCCTGCTTAGCAAGCACAAGGTCCCTGGTTTCAAGGTGTCTGGTTTGATTCCTAGTAACCACATACAAAAATTAGTATTAGTATTTTTAGATGATAGATTAGTATTGTTGTATGTCAGACATGGTGGCTCACACCTGTAACCCCAGCACTCAGGAGGTAGAGGCAGGAGGATTGCTGAGTTTGAAGCTTGCCTGGGCTACATAGTGAGCTCAGGGCCAGCCTGAACTACAAAGCCAGACCTTGTCTCAAAAAAAAAAAATATGACTAAATATTCTGCAAAACAAACTTTCTCTATTCCCCCAATGACAGAGTACTTTACCCGATACAAATTAAAATTTAAATCTTGATCTCTGTGCAAAGATTGCCTTGGCAACTGCAAATTCTCTATAGCAAAAGTGACACTTAAGGCAAAAAAAAAAGAAGTATAAATGCATTATACAAATAAGAATTACAAACCTTTGCATGAATCATCCTCAATTGGCTGTTTGAAAGCGGTTATGTCACTGAAAGTGCAGAGAAATAAAACCACTTTATCCTGTTCATTTCGAATTGGAGCAATTTTCACAAAGAACCACACAGGTGTCCCTGAAAAGAATATTAAAAGGTTGATTATTTCTTTCTCATTTGAGGGGCTCTGAAAGCAAAAGCTTGGGAATGAATAAGTAAAAATATTAATTCATTTTTAAATGGGCTCATTTCCTCAGGAGCCAACATATTACATCATTAATTTTGTTCTCGCTGGAATAAAAACTTTTACACTAACTTCTTAGGTTTTTCTTCTACTGAAGCAATTCTATAAATTTAGATCTCTTAACCTTTGAAAAACAGCTAGGAAATAGATTGAAAATCTCACTTAATCTTATGAAAGAAATTCAGGTACCAAAACCAAAAACTTACCTTAGATCACGTGATAGACAGTGAAGAATATGGGCTAACAACTACTACTATCGCTGTTCATGATTTTTATTCTTAAACACTGACTCGATTAAACTTTGAAACAGAAAGCTCTCATCAATTAGAACATGGAGGAAATCTTGATAAGACCCCTGACAAAGTTGCACAATTTTTTAAAGAACTTAAGTATAGGACAATTTTTAGATAATAAAAAATGTTATCTGGAAATAGAAGAAAATATGGGCCAAAATCCTCACTGTCAGCTGTGGCCAGCAGAACATGTGAATTCAGATTTGAAGCACTGTCTATGGTAAAGGAGCTCGTGTCGAACTACAGCTGGTGGATCCACCCACTTGTTCAAGTGCTCAACCGTCTTTCCAAGTTCCTCTCCCCAAAAGGTCTAGGACAATGGCAGGACACTGGAAAGGTAAAGTGTTGCCACAATGATTTTCCAGCAGCAGCTCCCCAGAGAAGGGGGACCCTGGGCTGGGCTCACTTCAGTGACTCAGGAAGCTCACTGAACATTTCGCCTTCAGTCCTCACTCTTGAGCCAAAATGGGGACAAACAAGCTCTTCTTAAGCACCCGAATCAGTGCAGAACAGGGTGGGCAGAGCACATCTGCATTCTCAGAGCCGCCGACTGCAGTGTCTGTGCTCAGACACCTGCTCTTATTCCGTGACCCCAGCGTCTCTTTCTGTCCACAGCAGATGCCACAGTAAGTATCAATCTATTCTGTGGCACAAATTAAATGAATCACAAACCCATGATATGATCCACCCTACCCAGTTCTTGTATTTAAGTTCCCAAAATAGTACCTGGCATATAAGTCATTTTGCATACCTACTGTGTACTATTTTATAACCACTTTCATGTTAAAATCAGTTGCTATTTTCCCCAAGCATTAGAGAGCTTCCTGTGTGCTGGGCACTGAGCTCATTTCACACAGATCATTTTATGTTGTGAGATAGAGCAGACAAGTCCCCAAATCTCAGAGACAAAAATATAGGGGTCCCCTGGGTCACATCAAAGTCTGTTATACAGCATGGACAGACATATGACTTAAAATCAAGTTAGAACAACCCTATCTGCCTTGACAATAACTAATTTACAGATCTAGGTTTAGTACTTATTCATATTTAAGTATGAATAACCCTGAAATGTACAAACCAGCAGCAAATTCAAATGGAAATATATTCTCTTTAAATCTTAATTATCTATGCATTCAACCATAGTTAATTTTAATCTTCTGTCCATTTCTCTTTGTATAATTTTCAGCTGCCCAGTTATGGATGCTCTGAGAAAACCAACAGATGTAACGTCTCCCTAAATAAAAACATGTTCTGCAAGAAAAAAAAATACACCAGAAAAAAATCATAGAGTTTTTAAAATCACGAAAAACATGACCTTTAAAATAACCACTGCCTTTGGAAAGCCTATGTTACTCTTTCTCCCAGATCACTCCTCAGAACCTGTAGGATCTTCAAGCATTTTCAAGTAAGCAGCAAAAACTCAGAAAAAAGCATTACAACATACCCTCACTGGCAAAACAAAAAGTGAGCAAATTAGAAAAAACATTTTCTTTTTGCTCCAAAAAAATTGTTTGATCATTTTTCAGAAAAAAACAGGAAACACTCGTAATTATCAAACCAGTGGTCAGAAGCAGCTCACTCATGCCTGACGCCAGGCAGCTCCTCACCGCACTGCACCACCCCACTGGACAGTGCCCGGAGCATGTTCCACTGTGCCTGTACCACGGGACCTGGGCATTCCAGCCCCTGGAATGCTGGTGTTGACCCACCCACACACCCCTGAGATCTCCAAAGCAACGAGTCCTACTGAGAGGCCTTTCTCAGTTTCTCCCAGGGCAGGCTCTACACGAACTCCATTTCAACAAGTCCATCTGTTAAAACTGTGCACTCATCTCCACCAAGCTGCCCAGACTCATGTTCTTTCACTACACGTATAGAAGTCTGGTCATTTCTTTTCCATATCCAAAGATGTATCTTGTACCCAGAATTCATCGAGTCGGTATGTACTGCCTTGGAGTTCATTTTGAGCTGGTTACTGGGGCTTGTTGAGGGCAGGAACCTCCTTTTCCCTGATCTAGTGTCTCCTTGTGGAGAGACATCTTTCATGCAACATTCATGACTTTTCCCTGGGTTTGTAATTTAGGACCTAGAACTGAATGTGGGTAGCTCAGTCACTGCTCTTCTCTGCTCACACAGTCTATAAACAGCAGGAAGGAAAGCTAAGAGCAGGGGTGATGCCTGGTGGAAGGAGAGGCCTGCAGTTCTCCTGGGCCACCTGTGATAGGTAGGTGGGTCTGTTGGACCAGGTGGTTCACTTTTAGCAACCTGACCCATCCGGATCCACTTGATCAGTCCTGAAACTGTCCTTTTGACTGTTGGCCCAATTCCTGTATCTCACTTTGTCCCAATCATGGACAGGCAAGGACAGTGGTATCTATTGCCTGCCCCCCCAAAAAAAAAACCTTAACAACTGCAGAGATTCCTTCAATAGATAATCCAGGGCCACTGGCCGTCTCACCCCTGTGCACCCTATTCTCCTCTCTCCTTAGGTTTTCAGGTCTCTCAAATCATCCCCTCACCTGTGAAACAGGGATCACAGTCCTACCTAAGCATGCCTACAAGTACTCATACGTGTACCTGACACATAGGTGTTTCCAATGATTCTTTGCTTCCTTCCTTTTAAGTTTCCCATTTCTAAGACTGAAAATCCTAACAGAGACTCATGCAGACATGCGCATGTGTCCTGGTCTCACGCCCCCACTCCAGCCAACTGCACTGAGCCCCCAGGACCCAGACCCACTACGTTGCTAAAGGCAGCCTCACAAAGGTGGGAGCCTTTTGCCTCTTCACAGGCTTTAACTCACCTCACTTTTATGCACCCAGACACGGGAACAAGCAACCCAAGACAGAGAAGGCTCATCTGCTTCCCATCGTGCCTTAATACATATTCCGGTAAACAATTTACCCTCAGCTGTCTCAACGTTTCCCTAATGTGTGGTCAGCCTGCTCCTTTGTGCTCATACCGGCAGTCAATCGGACACCAATGCTCTGGTCACCAACACACAGACATGTGTATAGCAGCACAGTTTACAGTAGCTAGATCTTGGAACCCATCAACAAATCTATGGGTAAGGAAAATATGGTATTTATGCACAATGGAGTACTACATGGCCATAACCTTAAGGGATTCATAAATAAATGGATACAACTCGAGAACATAATGTTAAGTACAATTAGACACACAAGCTGAAATATTGCAGTTTTTTACATGAAAACCAACATATATATACAAATATACAAATAAAGATCAAAGTAGAAGTAAATAGGAAATGGGGCATTCAAATACTTCCCTAAATTACGTATTTCAAAAGTATTTTAAATATTTTAATGTATGTTAATTTGTTACATATGTGAAGATAAATACTAGTTTAAATACTAAGATAAGCTACTTCATTGAACAGAGAGTTCTGTGCTATTATGTTTCCTTATAATAAGAATCTTTTTGATTTATGTCTTATAGTCTCAGTAGCTGCTTTGAAGGTACTAATAAAGTATATTAACTGTTATTCTATTATTTTGGTATCCTTTTTTCACCTAAAAACATTGAAATGCCCAATCTCAGCTCACAGAGATTTTCAAATGACTTTTAAAACAATACATTTCAAAATATATAATGAAACTCTGAAGCTACCTCTGCCTAGTCTGCAAAAGATGGCATAGCTGGGGAAAGCTAGAAAAAAAAAATCAATGCTTCCACATCAATGTAATTAAAGAGCATAAAATAAAAGCCAAATGAAAGTAGAGGGTTGTTTGTAGAGGAGAAGATGCAATTTCCTAAGATGTCAAACCTCCCCACTTAATATATGAATCTACTGCAATTTCAATCAAATGCTCTATTGTGTTTTTCTCAGAGCTTGACAAATTTAAACTCAATTCAAATAGAAAAAGTCAAGAGCTAAGTATGGCCAAGAAACGTCTGAAGTTTATGGAAGAAAGAGATAATGACAGGGGCTACCTACCACAAAAGGTGACTAGACTGTTTCCAAAGCAGACAGTGAAATGATAATGTCATTTATTGAGCAACTACAGTAGGGCCAGGCTTTGATGGTATTGTCCCCATGGTAAGCACAGGAACCCAAATGGGAAAGTATCTTAAGCAAATTTACACACCAAATAAGTAAACTGCTAAGGGTTCCTGGAAATATCAAGACAGAAGCAAAGTATGGGTGCCTGAGAACTCGGCTCATGGAGAAAGGGCATTTCAAACCAGGCAAGAGTGAGACTCTGTGATGAACTAAGTGGGGACGACTAAGCACTGTGGGAAAGAAGTCAGAATGCTAACTTCACAGACACAGAAAAACAAACTCCAACAGCTTAATGTTCCAACTCTTAGGAGCTCTAACACAACTTAGGGTACCAAAAAACAAACAAAATGAAAGAGTATTAAGAAGAGCTATCTAACAAACATAAAAAGGTTTTACTGTACATGATTTTAAAGCCTCTAATTAAAAAGAAGTTTTAAAAACTTCAAGTAGAGAAAATATATTTTGATCTGAATATGATTCAGGATCCACATCCATTATACACAACAGCTCTTACCACAGGAAAACTGAAAGAGCACTCGGTAGGCAAAGGCAGGAGGAGCTGAGTTTGAGGCTTGCCTGGGCTACATAGTGAGCTCAGGGCCAGCCTGAACTACGAAGCAAGACCCTGTCTCAAAAAAAAATAAAGAGAAAGAAAACTGAAAGCTCAGCCACCAGGAAGCGCAAAACACAACTGTGCTGCCCACAGTTTTCTCTCCACAACTAGCCTGATCCCTTCAAAGGGAGAAGCAGTCCCCACATCTGTGTGTCTGAGTCCCAGAGGCTTTGGCCAGTGCTCAGTCCACAGTGGTGATCAGTATGGCTGGCCGCAGTTTCCCCAAGGTGTACAGGCTCAGCAGAACAACTCTGAAGACGCCCAGGGTCCTCCAGCTAAGGATCCAGTCCAAGGCTGGGCTCCTGGCCGTACCACAAACTGTATAGTCACACACTGCAGAGAGTCATTCAGAAGATGTACATGGATACTTCAGTTTTCTTGTTTGAAAAACAGACAAGTGACTAGCACAAGAGCACTCATGTAAACATGCACTGGACCAGTTCATGACATAAGAAAATCACCTCAGATGTGTAACTAACAAGATGTTCAGCACCACAAAACCCTAGGTTTTTGGGCTGACCAACAGAGAAGGCTTTCAAATAATCCATCCTTCAAGATATGTAATAATACTCCATGTGCTCTTTCCCAGCCACACCAGGAAGTTTTTGCTAATTACTCTGAGCTCCCAAATGGCAGTGCAAACACTGACGCTTATTGATAGAAGAGCTTTGCAAACACTGAAAAATGTCCTTAAAATATTAACGTGTTCTCACAAATACTACAGAAGGCAAATGGAAGAAGAATATCAATTCAGTCTACTAAAGACTTACAAAAACTGGTAAGGAAAAATCACCAAAATTAAATTGAACATATGTGGGAAAGAGCTGAATACTTTAACAAGTAATTTTGAGGGGATAGAAAAAATATTTCAGTCTCAGCATTAAAAAAAATTTGTTGAAATTAAAAATGGGCAGCATTCAGTAACTTAAAAGTGAACTATTCAGAGCTGGTGGGGTACAGTGAGGCAAACACTCATTTTCTGCTTGTGAACTTGGAAAACCTTTTTTTGGCAAAATATCTCAAAAGACACAGGAACTCTTAATTTCTAGGAAATATTTCATGTCAACAAAAAACCTTCAACATTCACATCAGCATTTTTTATAATAATGAAAACTGAGAGGACCAGGGATTTAATTCTATAACAACGTGCCTGCCTCGCAAGCACAAGGTTCCAAATTCAACCCTGGTATGACACACACACAAAAAGGAACCCTTAGAGCCTCAGAAATGCCCAGCCATAGAGGGAGCACTAAGCAAAACTTTACAGAGTGTATGCACTTAAAGATTTTAGACAAAAACTCAGGAAACACACCAAAAAGCAGTACTTCTGAGTCTTTGGGCAATTTCTTTCCAAGTACATGCATAATAAAAGCACACTAATTGTAAAGTTAAGGAAAAAAATTAAATATCCTGTAGAAGGTGGCATTTTACCTACCAAAGTTTCAGCAGAGTAGACTCTTCCCACTGCCTCACGGACGTCTGTGTCACAAGCGCCTCTCTTGCTGACCAGGCCATGACTTGTTAGCCATGACTCCAACAGGCCTCTCTCTCCCCCCTCCCACTAAGCTCTGTCCCTTCCCAACCCTCTGGCAGAGCCATCGAAGATGAAATCTGACGCTCTGCCTGCATGGTTTACATACCCTCCACGCCCCTAAATGGACGCACCTTGAGTGCATCTTAAGTGAGATAAATAGATACACGTGTTTAAATACCGCATTTCTAGGTAAATGGATGCACCTTGAGAATGTACTCTTAAGTGAGATAAATCAGACACACATGTTTAAATATCTCAGCAGTATGAGAAACCAAAAGGCTAAATAAGGGCCAAAATGCATAACAGATATTATGAAATAGGAAGAAAATGTTCAGATAGGAAGGGGAGTTAGTGAAGGGGAGGGGGGAAAAGAAGGAAGGGGGAAGAGAAAAGAATAGAAGAGAATATGAAAACAAAGCTTTGTAGCTAAAGAGGGGTTGGAGGGGAATGGGAAAAAAGCATATAATGTGTACAAGTACAAATTCCCTATGGTGATGTTACCATGTGTACATTAAATGTACCAATAAAACTGGTTTTAAAACAAAAATAAAACAGGGCCCAGTTCCACCTAGATAAAACCAAGATGTGACCTTTGCTCACCAGAGCAAAACATCACTCAGACCCAAATACCACCAAGGAAACTCTCACCCTTGCCACCTTCCGGGCTTCTCTGGAAAAGACTCCTGAACCAACAGCCCACCCGGGTCATACATATAAAGAGCAGACTTCTTTACAAAGCCCTGCTCAGCACCTCCAGTGCTGCTGCTCCAGAGATCCACTCTGCGCTTGTTGGTGGAGCTAACTCCACTTAAGGTGAATCTCCTGGAGGACAGCCAGCTCTATACTGACCTGTGGCTACTGACCTAAAAACAGTATTACCAGACACCGTGGAAATAACTAACCAAACTTCCAAATCAATAACAAATTGCTATCTGCACTCTCTCGTGGGGTATCAGGAGAATATTTTATTCAGAAACCCTCTCTTGGGCAGCTACTGTAGTCACTGTACAAGGTACTGTGCAAGAGAAATACAAAGATGAACTGGACAGACTTTCTGCCCCTCCCACCAGTTAAGACACAAGACTCACCATACATAAACCAGTAGGAAAAAAACTAATTCTTGGCAGTAAAATTAAGATATCTCAACTGGTCAGTAGCAAGAATCTGATCAAGTATTCCTGTAAAGAAGAATGGAACTAGAAAATCACACGTGAGTTCCATTCTATACAGTGGCTTCAAATAATTACACCTAGTTTAGGGGAAAGAGTAAAACTTAGACAGCAACAGAGGTGGAGGAGATGTGCGATTCCAAACACATAAAGATACATTCAGAATGGTCTGAATACTCACTGTTCTTCTTGTACATCAAAATTTCAAAGGAATTCATCTCATAGTTCTCAAAGGTTTGTCGCACCTTTTCAATTGTATCTTTATCAGTCAGCTCCCCATACATAAAACTGAAAATCAACCAAAGAGCTCAAGTCAGATTAGCCAGCACTTATTATTCTATAAGCATATTTTACTAAATATCTGTTCAATACACAGCATTGTGCTATGCAGTGTGGGACAAAGTATACACACAAAATGGAAGTATTTATTGAACTTTAAAAGATGCACTAACTGTAAATATGACACCAACACTGTGCTCTGGATAATAGTCTAATGAGAGATAAACACTAGAAAATAGACCCAGAGCTGGGCTTGGTGGCTCATGCCTGTAGTCCCAGCACTCGGGAGGCAGAGACAGGAGGATTGCTGAGCTTGAGGCTTGCCTGGACTCCATAGTGAGTTCAGAGCCAGCCTGAACTACAAAGCGAGACCCTGTCTCAAAAAAAAAAAAAAAAGAAAAGAAAATAGACCCAGAAACAGTATAAGCAGAAGAATTACAGTGGAATAGACAGAACAGACAGGGACCACCCTCCGACTGGTCAGAGAAGGCTTCCGAGAAATAAGGGTAAATGAGATCTAAGCTGCAGAGAATCTGCTGAGAAAAGGAGGTATGAAAACTTTCTAAACAAAAGATGAACATGTCCAAAGGCACCAAAAAAAGTGATTAATTCTAACTGCCTAATTAACAAGGTATCTGATTTCCTGCAAGTGATGATAACCAAGAAAAAGAAAGATAAGAAGCTGCTCAAATCATACTAAAAAGGCAGTGCTCTTGATTTGTTGATTGTGACATAGAAATATAGAGAGACTTAAGAAAACAGCACAAACAATATCAGAATTCTACTGTGTTAAGAGCCATAATTTCTGAACCTTTAAGCAGTGGGAGAGAAAATCTTAGATTTCCCATTTCTCTCTTAATGATCTAAAATGTAAGCATATGAAAATATTTTCTGAACATTGCAACAACTAAAATTATTTGGCTAGTTTAATACATAAAAATGGAACTTCTGAAAACAGAATGTGGCTGGTTAAACAAGCTTCTCCACCCTTTATGGAGGACTTTATTTCTCGGTACACCAGATAGGGGAAATGATTTGCCTCCACTGGAGATAAAAGACTGGCAAAGGAAAAGTGAGAGAAGCCAAAGCCGTGCTGAGCCCAGTCCTGGCCAGGGAAATGCAGAGGGGTGTCTGGCAGGCTCCAGCTGGGGGCTCAGCTCAACACCTTGAAGATGCTTTGAAAGAGCTGTTCCAGTGCCCCGGCCCAAGGGTACTGCTGGGTTAGCTACCCTGTCAAATACAAAAGCTCTACTGTTAGCACAATTTGGTAAGAGATCAGAAAAGAGGAGGGATAGGTACAGAGACTCAGAGACACAGAGCTAACAACACAACTACAGGGCTAGAAAATATTGCTTCTCTTCTCTTTTTAGCTGAGAAAAATCTCTAACAAGGCCCTTATCTCTAATGTTATAGTTACTCTTCTCTATAATCCTAATCATTTTAATCATCAAATTTTTTTCATTTTATTTTATTCTTTCACATCTAAGTCAATCTAAGATGTTATAAACTTTTGAGTTCGCATTTATAGATAACAGAGTTTTTCTCAGTTCTTCTGTGTTACTTCCCCAACCTTATCCACTATAAATGTGCCAGTTTGAGGGACTTGCATGAACTAGAAATGATACCACAATAAAAATTCCAGAAAAAGTACTGAACGAGACAAAAGCAATTCCCAAACAGAATAAGGCATTTTGTTTTTCCAAAGACAGCATGATCAACTGTCCACCAGAACAAGTCCAAACATAAATACCTGCAGGTACTGCTTTTCTGCATCACTTCTGCCCTGTGGTAGCCGGACAGCTTGCAAAATCCGTCATTGCTGTATACGATGGGCCAGTCCACTATCTGGGCATTCCCCAGGACGAAATTAGTATCTGTTAAAAAAAAAAAAGAAGAAGAAGAAAGAAAGAAAAGGGTACATGACATTCAATAGCAATATGAATTATATCAACCAACCCAGCCTTTTCTACTTCACTTTAAAACAAAGTCTCTTGGACACAAACACAGCCCTGTGAAAAATACAAAAGGTTATTGCTTTAGAATCAAGTATTTTGAATGCAAATATTAAGACCCTTTACTCCAAGAACAAGGTAGTAACAGAGGCATGCTTAAGTAACCAACCAACCAATGAATCCTGCAGAAATTCAATGAACTCCTATGAGACATAGTTAAGTCCTACCCAATTATTTTATCCCAGTGAAAATATAGCAAGCAGGAGAAAACCCAAAAATAATTTCTTCTGGACACCATCCAGTATCTTAACCTATAATATCTGTTCCTAAAAGATACAAATTGGGGCCAGGGATTTAGCTCAGTGGTTCCAGCATCTGCCTCATAAGCACAAGGTCAGAATTCAATCTCTGGTACCACATACCACAATGCCAGGCATGGTGGCTCATGCTTGTAATCCCAGCACTCGGGAGGCAGAGACAGGAGGATTGCTGAGTTCAAAGAGAAACCCTGTCTCAAAAAAAAAAAAATACAAATTGGCTTTACTGATCTTGCCTAGCCCTTGCCCACTCTAGAAGAGGACCTCAGGGAGGCAAAGGGGACAGAGCGTGGCCTCATAGAGGAGTGATGAAGAGAAACCTATTGTAGTCCAGATTTATAACAGAAAAAATTAATACAAGACACATAATTTATAAAATCATTTTATAATGCCCACTCAAAAGTCAAATGCAGAGGATTTGAGTACAAGAGTTCTATTCACACACTAGAGACCCAAAGAGTCCAGCCAAAGGCCTGGATGCCACAACAGCACCCCACACAGAATAAGGCGTTTTGTTTTTCCAAAGACAGCTTGATCAACTGTCCACCAGCCAGAGCCCAAGAACCCATGGCAGTGTCTCGTGCGAGTCCCTGTCAAGGATCTGCACCTGGAAGGGCCAAAGGCCAGTGGTAGAAGCTAGAAAATCTGTGCTGAAGGGTGAAAGATTTGTGCCACCAGGCTGAGGGATCTGTACTGGAGCTGGGAAGCAATGCTCAAGGAAAAGAGCAGAGCTCCCCTGACGAGATCGGCAACCATCCCAGTGACAGCCAGAACAGAGGCCTGAGCTTCTCCAATGACCACGGTGAGAACAGCGAAGTTCTCACCAGGAAAATTGGCTATGACAAGCTTCCCCAAGAAAACCAAAAGCAAACGAGTTTCCCCTCCAGTTCTCTTTTCATGCTGTTGGTAACAATCCTCGTGTGGGTCTTCCACACCCAGGGCACAGATTCAGTTCAGCTAAGCTTTCCAAGTTGACCATTAGTTATTCCGCCAAACCTCCACTCCATGTGGAAAAGCAACCACAATGCTCCTGCCTTGTAGAAAGGAATCCAGGTACAGCTACCTCAGAACTGTCTCATGCAGCCAGAGCTGCGACCTCATGTTCTTTCACCACATTCCAGCCAATCAGTTACGTGGGCCAGATGTATGTAGTTGGATGCTTTGGTTTCCTTCTCACTATTCCTGACAGTTTTGGAGCTCAAAAGTATTCGATACTTCTTGTGTTCAAAAATTTAAAATAAGCAATTAAGCAAATAACACTTGGAAGTTAAATACAATCATTCTTGAGGAAGAGAGAGTTTACACTGTGTAGAATCAAATAATGGTCCTTATCTATTGGGAAGTCAGTTTAGTTCTAGGACAGTACTTAAGTCTTATACACATTACAGGTAACCACCTCTTCATTTCTGTGTGAGGAGAGGATTATGTCTGGGTCAAACGGGCTTCTCCACGCTTCATCAGTGAGTTTGCTTCTTGATTTAGCAGGTTTGGGAAAATGATTACATTTCCCACAGATGCCAATGAAGGCAGCCACTTCTGCACCACTTGGAAGGAAGGAACAGCCCAGGGCAGTGCGTCAAGCCCTACAGAGCACAGAAAAGAAGGGGCAACCAAGTACAGAACCTGTTCCTAAGAATGGTTTCATCTATGAAATAAAAGTGTCAAGAAGTCAATCGATGAGCCTATTTGTATAAATATTCTTTGAATAAAAATCTCCCACCAGCGCTTCTGTTTACCTCCCCTACAAAGATGTAAATGCAGTCTAGGTGCCACTTACAGCACAGCACCAGTGATATCCACAGTGCTCACAGTTCCTGCCCTCACAAGGCTTCTCAGGACAAATACACACATCCATGAGGCACTGGGGAAACAGGTAAGAAGGTGAGGGGTTCAGCAGGAGATGGAGGCTGTGTTCTCTGGACAGGGCAGCTTGCTCTAACCAACAAGGGTAAATGAGGTGACATAAACATTCCACACAGCCCACACAATGCCAACCTAACACAGAAATGAGTCTTTGCTCTCCCACCATACTGCGCTGAACACGCCCTATCTTGTCAGAAATGAGCCCAAGAAGGTATGGGAGGGCAGGAACCCTCTAGGCAAAAGACCCAGCACAAATGAAGGTAGGGCAGCCAGAACACCCAGCCTACAATGCAGACAGAACTCCACATCTAAACAAAAATGGCTTTTTGGTTATTGTCTATTTCCCACACTCAGTGAATAGAAACTTCAGTGAAGTAAAGTAAAACTTACTTAGGAAACTAACCCAATGCTTAACAGTAATTAGTGTTCATGGAGTGGAAAATGTAATATTATTAAAATGTCCATAATACCCAAAGGGATCTACAGAATCAATAATACAAGTGCTATCAAAAATTCAATGACTTTTTCACTGCAATGGAAAATAACCCCAAAATTCAAAGGCAGTAACACACTTATCTAGAAATATTCATTATCTGGGAACCCATGACCAAGCAAATTGACGCAAAACCAACCATGAAAACACCAAAGCCGGGCAGAAGGTCTGGTCCTCAATGACTAGCATGTTCAGGACTCTGGGTTTGATCCCCACTGTTGCTATATTGCTCAGCTTTTCATCACTCTGATCAAGTACCTGAGGAAAACAACATATAAGAGGAAAACTTCACTGTGGCTGCAGCACATGGTTGCCTGGTTCACTGTTTCCAGGACGCAGTGCAGATGGTAAAGAGGCTCGGGAGAAAAAGCTGCTCACCTTACTGCAGCCAGAAAGCACAGAAAAGGAAATCAGAGGAAGGGATCGGGTCTGAACACAGTCTCTAAGGTCACAGCCCATTATCTACTCCTTCAGTGGGACCCAAATACCCATTTCCATCCCTTCTCGATAACACCATTGATTATGATCTCATAAGTGGATGAATCTACCATAAAGGGACAGGGTGATCCCATTACCCTGAAAACTCCACCTGTGAACACACAAGACCTTGGGAGCATCTTAGCTCTAAGCCATAACAACTGCAAAACACAACACAGCTAACAAAAAAAAAAGTGATAAAAGCCAATGTCCTTAAATGTAACTTCTGCAATACCCTCCAATGGAGTCAGAAGAGCCACAGCAAGTCCTCCAAAGCTCCTAGGCCTACTCGAGGTTCAGCACAATACAGCACTGCTATACACTTCCATTCTGACTTTTATGAGGGCAATACTCATCTTTCTAGGCCTGGGTCTCCACTGAGAAGAAAAACTAAGAAGCAGCACAGAGTGAATGTAGCTAACTCTCTTCACCCATCTCGGGTCGATCTCCAGAGTCACAGGAATCCAGCTGGCACCCAAAAGCCCAGAAGAATCTGCTCTGTGCACCTGGGCCTCTCAGCCATCCAAGTG
Organism: Thryonomys swinderianus; assembly: GCA_004025085.1. Lineage (NCBI taxonomy): Eukaryota > Metazoa > Chordata > Mammalia > Rodentia > Thryonomyidae > Thryonomys > Thryonomys swinderianus. Next base: position 25,148 of record PVIC010010597.1, read on the forward strand.
TCTAGCATGGAGGGTGGAAGAGGCCTTGAGCTACATATCCCCTGTGTTGCTCAGAACCTGCTGGCACCAAACCCTGCCGGACCTCTGCTTTCTCAGCTCGGGCACCTTGGTTGGGCGTAGGTCTAGGACTCACAGTACAGAAGGTGAGGTCTAGGCCTCAGAAGGGACACACGTGGTGCTGCCACATCTGCAATCCAGTTTAACAGTACCAGACCCAAGACTGTATCCTGACTCTCCTTTGGCTCCTTTAGCTGTCTTCAGTTGCATAAAATTCTAGAAGGATGACAGTAAAATGGGCTCCAACATATTAACAAAGATTCCAATGGTCCCCACTTTTCTGACTCCTGGCATGCAAGACTCTTCATAAAAACCTCCAGAGGTGTTTCCAGACTTTGCCTGTTCTGGGCAAATCTTCTTCACAAGCTTTCTTCTTTTCATAAACATGCTTTTAAAAGCACCACCCCTTAAATATCTCCGTGATGGCTGGTGTAGACAGAGCAGCATTAGGACCAGCTAAAGGGGCACTGCAGCCTGGGGAGCACTGCCTCCTCACATGTAAGCTCTGAGGTATCTTCTCCCCTTAAATCCGGGTGGGTTTGTGACTTGCTTCAACCACAAAGGTGATGTGGTGCCCATCCCAGCCCTCAGCCTCAATATGTACTGGCTTCTGCTTTGCATTCTGAGGACCCCTGAGGTGTCCCCCAAGGAGTCTGCTATGCTCCTGGAGGACACATGGAGACTGTATGAGCAGAGGCCACCTAGAGAACAGCAGACCCCGGGGTTCCATGGAGAATCAATAATGAAATCCAACAGAAAAACAAGGGGTAAGTGACACCTTATTAACTGACCTTTCCTTTCCCTAGCAATCCCTAGTGTTCCTAGAGCACCATTCAAAAGAATAACTGACACAAAGCTAGGTTTGGTCACAGTGTTGTACATGTCATTTCTAGATGCTGAAGGAGAATTCCATAAATATAGCAACAATGAATCTAGCTATCAAAATAACTGGGTTCATAGCACAGAGTGAATCAGATACCCATGCTGCCTGCAAGCCATCTACACATACAGCACAATCAGTCCATGAATATAGCAATGACGAATCTAGCTATCAAAATAACTAGGTTCATAGCACAGAGTGAATCAGATACCCGTGCAGCCTGCAAGCCATCTACACATACAGCATAATCAACCAATCACCACCTGGATTTCACCTCCCCGATGCTTGACTCTGTACCTCCTGAGTCACTTCACAAACATCAGAAGTAAACTCGGCACAGTGGGGCATGTCTGTGATCCCAGCTACTCTGGAGGCTGAGGCACAGGATTACAAGTTTGGGACCAGCATGGGCAACTTAACATCCTAGCAAGATAAATAAAAGGGCTGGGAATATAGCTCAGTGGTAGTATACTTCACTTCACCAGCTTTCCTAAGGCCCTGGGTCAATCACCAGTAATAAAAAAAACAAGTAGAAGTATCTTTTAAATTTCATACTTATAGTCTGGGTGAGCTGTGTTACATCAAGTTTTTGCTCAGTGTAATTGTTTGGATTTGGGACACGGTGTAATGTTCAATATTAATGCAGAAGTGTACAATATTGTCAAGGGATTCTACCGTAGAAATCAATCACCTATAGGTGGGTCCATTTGTATAAACTAAAAATGCCTAACCATCTGGAATCAATAAAGTCAAGTCAAGAAATAACAATTTAAAGTGTGAAATAAAAGGTAGTAGGAAACAGGAAGATAGATCTTTTGCAAATGGAAAAAGGATCAAGAGATGGAAGGAGGGTGGGGCGGAAGAAGAGCAGAGTTTCATGCCTGGTCTGACTGAGACCTGCACTGCACACATGCTGTTCCTGGCGAGCAATAGCCTGTGCTCAGGAAACAGCACAGATGGACTTAAGGAAAATGCAGTACTGAGTAACCTACCTCCCCAGCACTGCAAAGTCCAGTGACTGTTTACATACCAGCCTGACCATCCCTAGACCTTCAGTCACAAACACTCCTTATGATTGTAGCCCCTTTCCAAATCCTATAGGAATTTCTCTCCTAGCTAACTACTGCTCACTCTTTGGTGTCAGCCTATCCACACACAGGTGAAATAAATTCGGCTTTTACCTACTACCTGCTGAAATCTGTCTCACACAAAGCCTGTGTCCAAGTGACTCTCACATGCTGTTTATAAAGAGAGGAAGTACCAATTGGTACATGTACCAATTCCCTGTGATAGATGCAATCATTATATACTGCAAACATGTACTAATAAAAATGCTAAATTTTTTTAAAAAATAAACAGAAAAAGGAAATACATTCTCAATATGCATACAATGGTCCCTCCATAATCACAGGTCCTAGATTCATGACCCCCAAGGATACTAAAATCTTCAGCTTTAAAAGTCCTTTAAAACGGTGTAGTACTTATACACAGCCCTCATATATCCTCCATGTTCTTAAGTCATCTCCAGATTATTTGTAAAGCCTACCAAAGTGTGATAGTTGCTTTACTGTATTTAGAATCCAAGGACACTGAAGGCTGGCTCCTACTTTTGCAAGTAGAACGTGTAACTTCCAATCAGCCAACAGTCTGTTCTGAAGCACCAGGTCTGCCTCCAGATTTATAGTTAGGAACTGATCAAGACCTTCCCACCCTGTTCAGTAAAATGTGCAGCTCAACCGGGCTGCCCTCCCTGGATTTACTCACTGCCGCTCTTGTAAAAGCCCCTTTGTCTCCAGGTCTTGCAAAATGCAGATTCTACTGCCTCCCTGAGAGTCAGGAGCTCCAAGAGCACATGGGATTAAACATAAGGGATTTTAAATTAAAAGTTTCTCAGCCCACACAGTTTTCCTCTGATTCACAGAATAAAACAAACATTTTCTAAAAATTGAAAAGATTCCCTTCCCCCATCAAAAGTGTCTCCAGTTGATGGAGCATAAACCAAATCACCCTGCACTAGTCAGATGTATCAAAATCATTCCAACCTACCATTTACCCATAAAGCGTAACACAGAAATATTCTGAAAAGAAATTATTAGAAAATTGCTTTACATGATAATTACCACACATAACAAAGGAGAAACTAACTAGAGCAATGACTTAGAAAAGTGACTCAGTTTGGGCAATTATGCAGATAAAGCCCACGTTCCCATAGCGGTCCACACAAATGCCTGGTTCCCGGCCAACACTCGTTTTGTAGAGAGCTGCGGCGAGCACTTCACAGTCACTGGCAGTATTTTTCTTGGAGAGAACACATCTTCCTGATGCTTGCTAATATTTTTTAATTGAGTTTATTGGTACATTTTACATAGACATTATGATTGCATTTCACATTAAAAATTTGTACCTGTACATGACGTATCTTGAATCACATTTTTTCCTTCACCTGCCCACCCTACCACCTCCAAACCCCAATATATATAAGCTATGTTTGCAAATTTTTACTATCAAACTTTTTCTTTCCCTCCTTTATTTTCCCCTACTCCCTCTTCCTTTTCCCTTTGAACACTTTCTTCCTATTTCACAGTATTTGTTATACATTCTGGACCTCATTTACACTTTTAGTGTCGCATACAAGAGAAACAATAAGGTATTGCCTTGCTTGGTAATATTATATATTACAAAAGATATCAGCATTTCTAACAAAAATAAATAAAAGTTTAAGTGAGAACATGTTTTCCTTTCTTAGAATGAGATTTTTAAAAAAAGAAAAGAAAAGAAAAAAAATTGAGCCAGGCGTGGTGGTTCACTCCTATAATCCCAGCACATGGGAGACAGAAGCAAGAGGATTACTGAGAGTTCAAGGCTAACCTGGGCTACATAGTAAATTCAGTGCCAGCCTAAACTATAAAGGTGAGATGCTGTCTCAATAACAAAAAAATTGAGATTAAGAGAATAAGAATTTTAGTCAAAAACTAGGAAACATATGTATATAGGAGTAGGCAGATTGTAGGGAGGGCAAGGAATGAGAAAAATGAGAATCAAGATATGCTGTGTTCTAATTCTCAATGTTGAATGTTATCATAATGTAAGTACAAAATGTACCAATAAAATCAATTTTTTAAAAAGACTAGACATTAATTTGAGTTATACAAACCTAAGCACAATTTATACCAGAAATTACTTTAAACAAACAAACAAAAAGATCAAAATGTGATATTATTTGGGGGAGGATAGAATGAGGGAAAAGTGGAGTTAAATCTGTGTGATATACCTAAATGAAACATCTATAATCATAACACTAGTGAAAGTTGTTTTGAGGCTCTGTTGTATTTTTCACCAATAAAATTCCATAACAATGACTCTTCTAAATTGTCAAGGGTCCAATCTTTGCACAAAATGAATTGAACTCTCAAGAGATTCAGTAGTTACTTGCTTTGCCTGTAATTTCAATATCCTACAGAAATACATTTCTTATTAAGCCAGTAAATTACAATTCAGAGAGATTTCAATTTCAAAAGCAAACTCAAACACTTTATTTACTAGGGAGTTACCCCTAAGTATATGGTTTCAAAAGCATGACTTCCTCTTCACTGAGCACCAAATTAAGGATTTTAGAAAAATAAGAACAGATGAACCCACTTCAGAAGCAAATATCTCCATCTCAACTGTGTCTCAGACCTGGAAGGAGTGCAGGGGACACACCTGTCCTCTTAAAGTTGTGCCTGCCTAGCCTGTCTAGCTTCATCTGGCCCTCACACCCACCAGTCACAGAGACTACGCCCAGAGGAAACTTTTAGCAGAAAAAGCATCCTTGAGGCTCCACCAACTTGTCTCTCTCTCTCAAAAATAAAACAAAACATGAAGCCTAAGAGGGATGGAGGGTTGAGGAAACATCTTTGACCAACAGATGTTGGGGAGCAAACAGAGAGAGGCCCTTGAGAAGGAAATGAGAGCCAAGAAAGATACACAGACGAGCAGCTATAAAGGTCATGGTCAAGGAGAAGCAGACAGACAGGGGAAATGGGCAGATGGGGCAAAGACCACAGACAGACAACAAAGAAGGATAAATGCACTAAATGTACAGTTACAGAGACAGATAACAGGCAGTCAGCAAAGACAGAGTTGGTGACAGGCAGGAAGACAGGCAGATGGGGGAGAAGAGAGAGTCAGGGAGTAGAGGGACACAGGTACTGGGAAGGAAGACAGGCAAACAGTGTATGGGACCAGGAGCAAGATCCAGAGATGAGTGAGAGACAAAGAGCCTGGGAAACTGCAGGAAAGGGTAGAGAAGACCCTGAGGAGAGAGGGACCAGGAAGGCAGGAGCTCAATTAAACAATACCCCAGCATCAGAGGCTCCCAGAGGCTGAGCTAGAGAGAGACTCGGAATCACAGTGTCTCTGATCTTCCCCAGCCTAACTCAGTGTTGTTCAATCTTCTGTGATCCTCTGCCTCCTCCAAAGGCAGAAAAAGATTTTTCTCCAAAGTTCCCTTCTTTAAAACTGGATCTGTCAAGAGGAATAGAACTGTCTTCAGATATTCCTACTGAAATTTCATCAAGCGAGAAAGATTAAATTCATCACAGAAAGAGGCAGACACATCTAGCAACTTTGTCACTAGCCACTGTGTATTCTCTGGGTTCTTTCATTTTCTCTAAAAATAATTTACTACCCTTCTAAAGTTGCCTACAGCCCCCACCACTTTTATTTCCTCTCCCCATGAACACAGAATTCAACCATCAGACTTCTTTTAGATTCCTATTTTTATGGTTCCCATGAACAGGTGCACATTACTAGATGTGTTAGGCTTTCTTTTGTTATTACAGGGTGTAGGTCATGACTGTTTAGCATAGACAGGAAAATCCTCAACTCTTTTCTGCCCCTACAGGGAAACGGGGAAAAAAAAAAGCAAAAAGTCCTGAGAGCAGCTGGAAGGGGAGGGGCTAAGAAGATGAGGAGAAGAAGCATTTTAAACAAAGAGAGTAACAAGTGAAGCAGCACATTCAGGGCAGCCAGGCTGCTGGAACAGCACCCCAGGTTATTCCAGAGAGGAGGGAAAATGTAAAGTGAGGTTTGATCTGACACCAGGAGAATGACTAGAATTAGTGGCTTCTTGTTTTCTTTAAAAAAGTTATCATTTCCAAGTGGCAGGCTAGGCATCCACCTCTGTCTCCTCCTTCTTCAGTGCCAGCTAGGAAGTTAGAAGGAACATACAGCCACAAACAATAGGGAGCCACTAGCCGGCAGGAGCTCTACCCAATAAAAGGCAGGAGGGAGAAGATGGTGGCAGATAAAGACAGGTTGAAGATCCCAAAGGGATGGAGCCAAAGCAGAACCTGATGGGCCTCGCAGGTTCCAGGAGAGACAGGACACAACAGTGTCAGGGGACTGTGCAAGGCAGAGCCGGGGAACTGCCTGAAAGCTGTGGGGAAGCCTGCTCGCACATGCCCAGCAGCCTCACATTTGTCTAACAAGCAAAGAAGTGGACAGAAATGTCACCAGCGCTGGGCTTTCCAGGTACAGATGCACTGGGACACCTGACCATCCACCAGACGCAAGGAATGGGAGCCTTGCAGAGTTTCAGGTTAACCAGGCATGAGGTAGGGCCCAAGAAGTTTCCAGATTCCACTACCAGAAATTAACTTAAGGCAATTCATTTAATCTCCTTAAACCTCTGCTCTGCACTTGTGAAAGGGGAATGAGAATATCCACAATTTAAAGAGAGAAAATTAGAGAAGATACATATAAAACCTACACACATATAAAACATCTACACATATAAAACCTACACACATATAAAACAGATCAGAAAGACTATTTAATGTTCCCAAAGTCTTGATTCCAACTTGATTCCAACTCAATTCCAGTTTTAAGTATATAACTGACGATTACTAGTTTTAACTGGCCTCTAATGTCTTCAATAAACCTCCCACTTAATTTTGCTTGTTCTTGACTTCTAAGGTACAGAGGTAAAGAATGAAGATGGAAAAGAATTTGGCAGCATTTATCAAGCCTGTGGACAACAAAGGAGTAGTTCCTGCTGCCATCATCGGGCAGAACGCAGGCATTCTGGGCACATGGAAGAGGATACCGAAGGGGCAGTGCCTGTTCGAGCTCACCCTGTGACAGGGGTTGGTCCCGACCAAAGGCAGAAGCTCTTTATCCAGAGTGTGAGTCACTGGCTATCTTGGCCAGTCCCAGAAGGAGACAGAAGGATAGCATATTAGAAACCCGAGGGTGACAGAAGGCCTGGTTTAGAGCATCTGCTGGTTTCTCAGGTGTACAACACGCGCTGCGGCAGGCTGCAAACCACCAGGGTAAAACCCCAAACCAAGAGTACGGATGCTCACCGCTGAGAGCTTGAAGCCTCCCAGGCCTACCCAAACCTGAGCAGAGTGAACTGGAGATATAGATGTTTTCTCTAAGCAAGAAAAACCATGAGACTGATGAATTCGCAGGACAGAAACTCAGAGAACAGGCTCCAGGACCTCTCTCCCCTCCCTTCAGGTGAAGGCAACAGGGAGTGGGAAGACAACAGGCCTCTGACGCAGTCCAGCCACCACAGCACGGACAGAAAGAGGAGAGACTGGCCCTAGCAATTCAAGCAGAAGCCACGCTGGACCCCATCGATCAGCACCTAGGTTGGTCAGCTCAGCTCCAGAAACCCTACAAGAAAACAAATTTAAAATCCATTTAACCCAAAGAGGCTTATCACTTAAATGAACTCAGTCTTTGCCGTGGCTGTGAAGTTCTCGTCTAAGAGATGTTTTCCAAGCTCACCCATCATCCAAGCCAAAGTGAAACCAGAGACACATTTCAATAAACCTCTCCAGCACGGTGCCCTCTGGGCCTTGGAGAACGCCAGTGGAGGGGCCCCACCGCACTGCCCCGCTCCTCTCCTCAGGAGCCTCCCTCATCCCTGCAGAGCCTTTACGAAGCCATGAGAAGCCATGGTTTTGAGGCATTCTCACTTAGCCCACTAACAATGATGGGACTGATAGGTGAATTTCAGAACACCAGTTTCAGGCAACACAAGACTAATCAGGAGCTATCATTTTAATTGACATGATGAATAATCTCAGCATGAGTACACAAACTGTCAGCTCATCTCTGCAAAGTCCAATCAAAAGAAAGTGAAGTAGTCCCGTTATTAACTGGAGAACCAGCTTGCTAGAGCAGAGACCATGAGGACTAGGGAGACCTTGGTCAACTCAGCAAGTTGCACTTTATGGAGAACAAGCAAGCATCAGCCAAAATCCAGCACTTAGGAACCCGAAAATTCACAACCGTGGGGAGGGACACATGGACCAAGGAAGACCAGTCAATGGATTCCCAGAGGACTTATGTTTTTAAAAAAAACTTCAACCACATCAAAACAGGGCTCTCCAGATTTTTCAGTCTTCTTTTAAGTAACTTATAGGTCATCCAACATCCAAACTCACAAAAAAATAAAAAAGACCTAGTTATAAAGTACAAGAATAATCTTGGGTGAGGTGTTGCATCAGTTAACATCTCTTAAATTTCCGGAGAGATTTTCAGTGCACCATAATCTTCACCGTGCTGTCTCCTATGGGACCCAACCTCCCAAGGCCCAGCCAGGAGGGTTTCTAGGGCACAGAAGCCCACCATGCCTAAAAACATGAACTATACTCTAGTTTTTGCTTGTGTTTTAATTTCCCTTTGATCTTTGATCCCTCCACTAAATTGTCCCCTTCCTAGAGTCATTTGTTTTATTTCTTTTACTACAGGAAAGATAAATTACACACTGCCTAGTTCCCTTGCCCTTCCAGTTCTAATTCTTACATAATCTGTCCCCAGAGCTTACTACTTCTCAATTTAAGAAAATGAATCTCCCAAACACACCACATGCCAAAAAATATTTCAAAACCCACAGCCCTTGCATCTACCCTTTGCACATAATTCTAAGAGTACAAGTCTTTCGCGTCATTCATGACCATGTGTGAGGGAGCTCACAGAGGATGTTTAAACATCAGTAGATGTTGATGCTTCCCTAAGGACAAGAGTTAAGTTTGTTTTCATTTCATTTTGATCACATGCTCACTAGTAAAACAACCCTAAATGACCCTGTTTATTGGTTACTAGGTGACTTGAGCAACCTCATTATTAAAGAAAAAAGGATGGGAACTTTCATATATGGCTGGAAGCATAGACTGGTATGAACCACTTGGAAGATTATTTCAAAACACCTACCACAATCACACATATGCATCCTAGGTGTGTGCCTGAGAGAGAGATGTGCCCATAACTCACAGACTTGTACGAAAACATCTGCAGCACAGCACAAAGCTGGAAACGACCCACATGTCCCTCGACATCAGAATGGCTAAGTGAAATGTGTGGGTTGGTCCTACCATAGTCTTATACAGCAGGAAACACGGATCACAAGACAGGCAACCACACAGAGGGATCAGCAAGTGGCACAAGAACCCATGCTGTGGGATCCTGTGCACAGTGCTCCAAAACGGAAGCACATAAGCTGTAGTGTTTGGGAATCCAAAACAATGTGGTAAAATATGAGAAAATACAGGAAAGTTATTGCCATAAAATCCCTTTGGGAGGGGAGTAAGGGATGAGGGAGGAGCCCCATCTCAATTCTGCATGGCTCTGTCTCGACACAGATGATGGTGACATGGTATTCACATTACGAGTTGGAGAGAAATGCTGCACCAAAGTGCTTAATGTGCTTTCCTATTTACAGGGTTAAACAATTTTTAAAGGGTTAAAATAAAGACAAGAATTAAGTGAGAGGGCCGGAGGGTTAGCTCAGTGGTTCCGGCGCCTGCCTCGCAAGCGCAAGGTCCTGAGTTCGACCCCTGGTAACCACATATAATGGTGGGCGTGGAGACACGCCCACCAAAAATCAACACCACATACCACAATGCCGGACGTGGTGGCTCGCGCCTGTCATCCCAGCACTTGGGAGGCAGGGACAGGAGGATTGCTGAGTTCACGGCGGCTTGCCTGGGCACCATAGTGAGCTCAGGGCCAGCCTGAACTACAAAGCGAGACCCTGTCTCAAAAGCAAAAAAAAAAAAAAAAGAAAAAGAATTAAGTGAGACAAGACAACTTAACAAATTACAAAAAAAAGAAGAAGAAGAAGAAAAAGGTGCACAGCTGGGAAAGCCAGTGGCTTAAGTTAGTTTTGTTCCCTAAGACAAACCTCAAATGAATGGCAGCTGTAAAAGGGCAAATTCCAGGAGCAAAAATGGGTGGAAAGAAAAGAAACTAGCTCACAGCTATAGCTGCTTTTTTTACTTGCTTCTCTGTTGTTTTGGAGAGTAGGTCTCACTACATCCAGGCTGGCCTTGAACACACCTTGCAGCCCAGGCTGCTAACCCCCAATTTGTAATCTACTTCTCTCAGTTTCTTGAGGGCTGGGATTACTGTCATGTACCACTGTGTAGAGTTGCTTAAAAACAGAATTTTCTGTGTAAACAAGTGCCCCATCCCTAAAGTGAGCCAGATGTGGGCTGGAAAGCTCTGGGAGGGCTCCTCTGGAGGGAGTCCATATATGTAGGAGGCATCGTATGGATTACCTCATCAGCCCTAAAATCCTGTGATGCTACTTCCCCTTCTCACCAGTATAGTTGTGCCCACTTGGGAAAAACAAAAACAAAAAATAATGGTCCAATGTCCTGAATATATTAATCAAATACCTTATCCATAGGGTTCCTTGGAGTAACTAACCAAAGGAAATATTCAAATGCTTGCTGTCAAGCCATTCACTGCAGGAAGAGAGAACCGAGGTACTTCAGGACAATGCTTAGAACCACTGCCAAACATGAAGCCCAGCCATAAAGATCTGCTGTCAGAAGCCAGGAAGCCAGGGCTCAACTCCTCCTAGTGCTTTGCAAGTGCATGTATTCTTCTGAGATAAATTATTAAAATAGGGGCCAGAGATTTAGCTCAGTGGTTCCAGCACCTACCTACCAAGCACAAGGTCCCTGGTTCGGTCCCAGTGACCACATACAACAATACTGGGCATGATGACTCACACCCACCAGCAATTAGTACCACATACCACAGTGCTGGCCATGGTGGCTCACACTTGTCATCCCAGCACCCGGGAGTCAGAGGCAGAAGAATTGCTGTGAGTTCAAGACTTGCCTGGGCCACATAGTGAGCTCAGGGCCAGCCTGAAAAACAAAGTGAGACCCTGTCTCAAAAAAAAAAATTATTATAATAAATCAGTTTCAGGGCCGGAGGGTTAGCTCAGTGGTTCCGGCGCCTGCCTCACAAGTGCAAGGTCCTGAGTTCGATCCCTGGTAACCACATATAATGCTGGGCGTGGAGACACACTCACCAACAATCAACACCACATACCACAATGCTGGACGTGGTGGCTCACGCCTGTAATCCCAGCACTCGGGAGGCAGAGACAAGAGGATAGCTGAGTTCGTGGCGGCTTGCCTGGGCACCATAGTGAGCTCAGGGCCAGCCTGAACTACAAAGTGAGACCCTGTCTCAAAAAAAAAAAAAATATCAGTTTCATAAAATCAGGACATTCAGAAGCTTTACTACCTTAAATTATATCACAAGGCTCCCTTCTCCCCACCCCAGGTAGTATCAGTACCCAGAGTCAACACTCTGACACTTTCAGAGAAAGACAGATGAAGGTTACCATAGAAGCCACAGCCAGAAAGCAAGCACTGTTGGGCTGGTAATAACCCAGGATGTCATTCCTTCCCTTTTCAGAGCCCATGTATTTTAACCAGTTTTCTGTTTTATAAATATTACCATGGCTCAACACATCTATGAGGAGACACATTACCCACGGCTCTCATCCTGTTTGCTAACTAATTATATCAACAACCTGAACCAACTTAACACTGTGCAAAAACACAGCTGATTTAGCAATCTGTAAATTATACATGTACATAAATCTGTACCAAAAATGTGCTGCGTTTCACTCCTGTTAACGTGCATAGACTCTTCCTGGCACCTGTAATTGTTTGATACAGGTTTCTACACACTAAAGCATATGTTCTGCCTAGAATGGGGCCATTTAGAGTAATATTTTTGTAGTTTCCTGGCACTAAGTTCTGCTAGCCGTCCTAAGACAGCTCTCCTGTTTACTTCATTGAGCATCCTGACAACAAGTGCCTACATATTTAAGCAACCATCAAAAGATATTCTCAACAACACTTTCCAAACACAACTATAAAGAGAAATGGGCTGGTTTTGCCTGTGTGGCAACAAAACCAATAGCATTTTAAATGATCACTGATAAGATCATAAGAAAAATCACTACGTCCAATGTCTATTTACAACAATCAAGGGCCAGAGATTTAGCTCAGTGTTTCCAGCACCTGCCTCGCAAGCGCAAGGCCCTGAGTTCCAACCTGGTAACCAAATACAATGCTGGGCATGGTGACTCATGCCCACCAGCAATCAATACCACATACCACAGTGCCGGGCATGGTGGCTCACACCTGTAATCCCAGCACTCCGGAGGCAGAGGCAGGAGGATTGCTGAGTTTGAGGCTCGTCTGAGCTATATAGTGAGCTGAGGGCCAGCCTGAACTACAAAGCAAGACCCTATCTTGCAAAAAAAAAAAAAAAAAAAAAAATCAAAAAGAAAAGCACAATCTCCGAACCTTCCCTTCGAGTGATATTCAAAATGTATCAAAGAAAATTAAATAGATTTTAGCACCAACAAAACCAGTATCTTAAGAATGTTTTCCCAGGCCAGAGATTTGACTCAGTGGTTCCAGTGCCTGCCTTGCAAAGGTAATGGTCCTGAATTTGACCCCCGGTAACCACATACAATGCTGGGCGTGGTGACTCACACCCACCAGCAATCAATACCACATACCACAGTGCCGGGTGTGGTGGCTCACGCCTATAATCCCAGCACTCGGGAGGCAGAGACAGGAAGATTGCTGAGTTCGAGGTTTGCCTGGGCTACATAGTGAGCTCAGGGCCAGCCTGAACTACAAAGTGAGACCCTCAAAAAAAAAAAAAAAAAAAAAGAATGTTTCCCAATGCAATGACAGGAATAAGTGACAGTTGTAGCCAATCAGCACTGGACTATTACCCAGACTCCCAGGGGTGTGGTTGGCTAGGAGGAAGGCGGGTTTCTTGTTTGCCACTCTTTCTCCATTGTTCAATAATATGTTCAAGAAATCTTTGTTGAATAAACCAATAAAAACTGCTGGTTTGTCCCCAACCTACCTTTACCTTTCTCCAACTCTGCCTCTTACTAAGGTAGGCGAATCCACTTAACTTAAGGTTTCTTAGTTCTTTAAACTCCAGAAAGGAGACACCGCACCTCCTTGCTGGCCAGGAGGACTCAGGGTGACAATCGATGGCAGGGAGCTCAGGGGAGCACACACACGGAGCATCCCTTCTCCACAGCTGTCCCTGCTGAGCCACTGACTGCACTTTCCTGACATATGATTGGCCGCTCTTTTGCCCTGTTACTGTTTGAATGTGGTAGTGTGGCTGTTAGCCAAAATGGATGTTATTCTTGTTGTTATGACATTTTGCTTGTCTCCACTGGGAAATTATGCTTCCTCAGAGAAAATAATGGTAATACGAGGAATGCTGCCGCATGGCATGCTATAAAGAACATGACCCTTGGGATCTGTTAGTTCTGCCTTAAATTATTATTATTGTTTTTTGAAACAGGGTCTCACTTTGTAGTTCAGGCTGGCCCTGAGCTCACTAGGTACCCCAGGTACACCTTGAACCTGCAGCAATCCCCCCCTGCCTCTTCCTCCCGAGTAGTGGGACAACAGGAATGAGCCACCAAGCCCGGCATTGTATGTGGTACCAGGGGTCGAACTCTGGACCTTGCATTTGCAAGGCAGATGCCAAAACTACTGAGCTAAATCCCAGTCCTGCTCTTAAATATTTAAGAACAGCCACTTGAATCAATTTCTCCAGGCAATGATGGGGAAAGAGGAACAGAATAATGGAATCTAAAGCCCACCTCATCCTATACCGCTGTGATATTCCAGAGACCAAATCAGTTCTATTGCCATTAGCATAGAGTCGTTTTTTAAAGGATAGCAAAGCAGTTCCACGGACCAAGGAACAGGGTGAGCAAAGCTATAGCGCTGCAAGAAGGAGGCATGATATCAACGAAAGCACCAGCCTCTGGCCATGTTTCTGTGTCACTTTCAGTAAGTCAAATATCCCTAGGACTCAGTTTTTTGATCTGTAAAAGAGGAACAGTAATACCAGCTAGGTATGTTAGGATAAAGTACCTAAAAAAAGATTATGAAGTATTGCTATTTTAAGGTAAAATGCAACTTAAATGCTGTAATGTCCCAAAATAGGCTGCTGGATTTTCAGAAGAGGCAATCAATATTTTTAAATGGGCATTTTTTCCATCACAGTACAAAAATATAACGCATGGCGACACTCTGATATTTCTAAGAGTTCCCCGTTTTGTCCATTCATGTTCAGGGGATGTTACAAAAGGGATCACTAAATATATAAATGCCACATTTCAAGATCAGCACTTTTTTAGCTGAAATGATAATGTTAATAGTTCATCCTACTTGCCCAAGACGCTTTGTTTCGTTGCCGGTTGCTTAATTGAAATCAAGCAGTTGGAACTGGTGCCGAGATGAAAACTCAGAGCCCCAGTATTCCCAGCCGCTTGCTCTGGGGACACGCAGTGCACGCTCAGGAGAAGCGAGGTCCGGGCAAACCCCAGAAGCCGGACTGTGGCAGGGGTCCTCCCGCTGCGCCCACTCGCAACCACACAGCAAACACAGCATCCCTCCGGCTTACAAGACAGCGCCTTTCGCCACAAGAGATGGACTCGCCATGGGTGTCTGTGTGGGAGTTATGTCCCTGGCAGTGGGGCCCAACTCTCACAGGCCAGTGGAACAGCACGAACACGCCGTCGGCCTTAAAAGATGTCCCTGTACCTGCTTTCTCCGTGGCGGCAGAGTTCAGGTGGCCGCTCCTTCAGCCATCTGGCCGCGGTGCCCGGCTGATGAGTGTGGCCCCGCAGTGAGGCGCCTCCGAAGCCCGGAGGAGGAAGACCTGGAAGCAAAGGCGCCGGCCGGAACCCTCTCTAACTCTGTCTTCTTAACAAACACACAAATTTTAGAAAGCGATCATTTCCAAGGAAGCAAGAAACACCTGATGATTTGCTACCCTAGTTGATACTCTTTTTCTTACAAGGAAGCCTTCAATCACTTTTTTAATTAGAGTATTTATTATTACCACAAATTATTTTTCATGTTTTGCCCCTGAATTCCGAATTAAATCCAAATGGAAACTCGTCATTTAAAACAGCATCACCCAAAGGCTTGGATACTGTGACACTGACACGTTCTCAAACACGTTTCCCGAGGTGGCTCTCGGGCTCTCCCGAAGAGGCTCGTTTGTCTCCGGAAGGTCCGCGCCTGCCCGGGCCCTCGCGGGGCTCCCTTTCCTCCAGGGTCTGAGGAACAGGTGTAGCCGCCGCCGCCGCCGAAGCCAAGGCTGCTCCGCGGGCGCTGTGGGCCAGTCGCGGCGCTCGCTCTGGAGGCGTCCGCAGCCGCCCCTTGCTCCCTGCGCTCCCGGACGCGCCACGGAGCCTCAGTGCGGCTACGGACCTCAGGGCGCACCGCTGACCGGGCTCGGCGGGATCCCGGGCGGGCCGGCTTCCGCGGCGGCGCCGTCACGATGAGAGCTGCCCGCAGCGCGTCGCCCACTCCGCCCTCCACCTGCCAGACCTCCGAGGGCCAGGGCGGGCCGGCTGCGTGGAAGGCCCCGTCGGCTCGCGCCGCAGCCCAGCCGCATCCCCGCGCCCGGGCCGCGCGGCGTCCCCCGGAGCTGGCGCCGCCTGCGGGCACTTTCCCGGACTTTGCGCGGCCCGGGGGCCGCCGGGGGCGCCGAACTCTCCGTGCCGCTTGGGGTCGCCTCGGATGCCCGGCCGGTGCTACCGCATCCTCGACACCGAGGGCGCGAGTCGTCTACCATGGAGCGCGGATAAAAAATAAAAATGAAACGCTCGGGGATCGAAGCCCGAGCGCGCCCCTCACCGTTGGAGCGCCGCACGATGTTCTCCAGGAACGTGTTCTGCGGGGCCACCAGTCCCCTGCGGCCGCCGGCCATGGTCACCCTCCGGCGGCTGCTCACCGCGGCAGGCAGCTGGGCGCGGGGCCCGCACGCGATCCCGGCTCGCAGAGCCCCATGCGCCCGCCGCGCGGCCGGGCAGGGGCGGCGCTGGCTCGGCCGCCACCTCGCACCTCCTCCGCCGCCGGCTGCCTGCGCTCGCGCCCGGCCGCCGCGGCCGCCGCCTCCGGGGGGCGGGGAGACCGAGCCGGGCCTGCGGCGCCCCCTATCGGGCACGGCCCCCGCGGGCCTTCGGAGACAGAGCCGAGTACCGCCGCGGCCCCAAGCGCCCGCGAGCGCGGGTGAGGCTGGCACGGCAGCGGCACCCTCTGGGCACGGCCGGCACCGGCGTCCGCGACACGAGCGCGCCGCGGAAGCGGTGCCGGCGAACTCACCCCGCCAAGAGCACAGGGGCGACGACCCCCTTCGGGCGGAGTCCGGGACTCGAACCCTTCCCCGCTCTGCCTGCCGGGTGCTGGTGAGAGAGGACAGACGTGTAGTGCGACTGACGGAGTCTGCCCAGAGGAGGACGCCAGCCTTCGCACGACCAGCAACGGACAGGTGTGCACCTAGCTGTGCTCGGCCGAAGCACCATTCGTCGTGAGGCAGTGTTGGGAACTGGGGCAAAACCCGGGCTGCCTCCGAGGCGCGGGCACCGGCAGCTCCCCCCGCGAGGTGGGGCCGGCTCCAGGGCTTGCCCTGCGCTCCGGAATCGCGGCCCTGCCTTCTGCTACCCCAGGTGCGCGCCTCAGGCAGACTGAGCTCTTGGCCGCAGAGGGGTAACTGGATGGTGGCCGACCTGGAGCCCAGCGCCTGGGCTGACCGCCCTGACACAGCCTAGTGTGTTGCAGAGACGCCGGTCACATTTCGATCGGCTCAGAAACGGGAACACGAGCTCCTTCTCCGTGATTTCGCAGCCGCTGAGAAGATGCAAGGAGGCCACATAGGGAGGCATGCTAAATCTGAAGTGCTACGCATCATCACTGACGTGACTCGCACCCTGCGCAGCACCACCCTCTGGCTCCCCGTGTGGGCATCGAGTGAGTGGAGGACTTCTGTAGCGGAGAGTTCGGCTAGGCTGGCACGGGCTTCGAAAAGGCAGCGCTGCGCCATCCTCCACCGATAATGCTGCCTGCGCTCCGCTGAGGCGATTCGTTAAACCCTAGCTCCGCCTAGCGGCGTATCCCAATATTACAAGGGGCCGCCTGCCGGCAAGGATCGATCCTGGCGCCCCGCGGAGCTAGTGAGGCCTCTGCTTCCGCCCATCGCGATCATTTGAATGAAACTCTAGGGGTTGTGTTGTGTACTGTAGGAATGTGGCCGGGGGAGATATTTTGTGACCATTAAAAACTCATCGAGCCGGGCGTGGTGGCTCACGCCTGTAATCCCAGCACTCCGGAGGCAGAGACAGGATTGCTGAGTTCGAAGCTTGCCTGGGCTACGTAGTGAGCTCAGAGCCAGCTCAAACTACAAAGCGAGACCCTGTCTCAAAAAAAAAAAAAATAATAAGCTCATCGAGTGCCGGAGGGTTAGCTCAGTGGTTCCGGCGCCTGCCTCGCAAGCACAAGGTCCTGAGTTCGATTCCCGGTAACCACATACAATGCTGGGTGTGGAGACTCACGCCCACCAACAATCAACACCGCATACCACGGTGCCGGGCGTGGTGGTTCACGCCTGTCATCCCAGCACTCTGGATGCACAGACAGGAGGATTGCTGAGTTCGAAGCTTGCCTCGGCTACATAGTGAGCTCAGGGCCAGCCTGAACTACAAAGCAAGACCTTGTCTCAAAAAAAAAAAAGTTCATCGAGTAACTTCATAATCGATTTTTTTTTGAGACAGTCTCGCTTTGTAGTTCAGGCTGGCCCTGAGCTCACTATGTAGCCCAGGCAAGCCTCG
>PVIC010010598.1:0-43048 GCA_004025085.1 Thryonomys swinderianus
TATGAGCTTTTTTTAAGTTAATGGAAATTTTAGGTTAACTGAAGCACCCAGACTATAGGACCAAATTTTGGAGAAGTTAGCTACAATGATGTAGCAATACATTGTGATTGCTAAGTTGAACAATAGCTATCAAAATAAAAAATGCAATAGATCACAGATAGGCAAATACCAGATCTTCTCATTGATATGAGCACCTGTAGATGCAAATGAGCTCTAGAAAGTATGACAGTCTTTATAGAATGGGAAATTTTCAAAGGAAATTTGGTGTGAGGATGTAATGAGGGGAAGGAATAAATATGATTCTGAAAGAAAATAAGAGCATGTATATAGGGGGTGGGGAGGTGTGGGTGGGTGGGGATATGGGTAAAGTGAGAATTGACTGTACCATATATTGGTACAAATTCCCCAATGTTATGTGTAATTGTGAGATATATATAAATTGTACCAATAAAGAATTCAATTAAAAAATAAAAAATAAAAAATGCATGTACCCTTTGCTCCAGCAATCTCATTGCTGAGGATATTACCTCTTCATAAACTTGCTGTAATGTAAGATACTTACCCAGCGTGGCCAGCAATTACAACAATTAGAGAAATACCTAAAAATTCATATATAGAAGATCAGTTATATAAATTATATAAACCTTGAGGTGGAATTCTCTGCAGCTGCCTTAAAGGTGGGTCTTTACTGCTAGTATATAGAAAGGTAGCCAGAGCAGACTAGTCAATGAAAAGGCACAACCCAGCATCTCAATTTGTATAAATTTTTGAAAAGACAGCCACCTGTGGGGACTGGCTGCTGTTCCACCAACTCCTCAAGCTTCAGAGGACAGTCTTCTGCCCTCTGTATCCTGGGATTTGCTACCCTCTGTATCCTGGCTCCCCACCATGGCCCATCCTGCTCTCCTTCCTATCCTACATTCAGGCTCATTGGCACCAAAGTGACACTGAACGCTATTTCTTGCCTTCCCATCCCTACCTATGCCCTTACTCCATCTCCTAATTTCAGACTTACTGTTGGTATCATCCTTTATAAGACTCTGGCTTCTTCAGACTTCCCAGGGTCTCCTGCCCCAGTCCCCTGGCCTGTTTCCTTTCTCATTAGCCTGTAAACTCAAATACACACATATACCCAGACTTTCAGACCGGCTCTGGCTGTTTACAGGGGTCTGGATTTACTGTGGCATGTTCTTACTGAGTAACACCCTAAAAGGAAGCTCTGAGTACAAGTGACACATTTTTAATTCCTTAGAAGGAATTGGCCAGGCTGTCTCTTGAGCATTGGAAGTCTTTTCTTTTTTTCTCTTTTTTTTGAGACTGTCTTGCTTTGTAGTTTAGGCTGGCCCTGAGCTTACTATGTAGCCCAAGCAAACCTCCAACTCAGCAATCCTCCTGCCTCTGCCTCCGGAGTGTTGGGATTATAGGTGTGAGCTACCACGCTTGGCACTGTGGTATGTGGTACTGATTGCTGGTGGGTGTGAGTCACCAGGCCCAGTATGGTTGTATGTGGTTACCGGGGATCAAACTCAGGACCTTGTGCTTGCTAAGTAGGCACTGGCACCACTGAGCTAAATCTCCGGCCCTGGCAACATCTTTTTTGAACTGGTTAGACACCACAGAGAAGGACCTTTGGTGCCATGCTGGAAGCCCAGTCAGAAAGGATGCTCACTACTCAGTTTGTGAGCTTTCACATTTCTGCTTTCAGAATGTTCCCCTCATTCCTGTGCAAGGTTACTGTGTCTCCCCATCCAGGCAGTCCTTTTTTGGCTTCTTTCTTCCATCATCTGCCAGGATAGAAGAAGGGTAGATGGCTATTTGGAAGGAGGGACAAAACTAATCAATGAAGCAGAAGTTCAGATAATCTTCTTGTTCTCAATCTTCCCTTTACCCCCATTTCCAGATGTTCCTGGCACTACCAGGTCCTGAGATCTGAAGGGAGGTCATAGTCAAAGGGAGCTGTTTCAGGGCTGGAAGGGGAGTGAGCCCTTGCCCATCTGCTTTGTGGCAATCATCTCCTGTCCTGTTCTTTTTGATTTTATGCTTAAAGAAAAAAACCTCTTCACTATCCTTTTAGACAAATACATGCAATCAACCCAAACCTCTCACAGGTACACACTTGAGTACATCTCACAACAATTCAATGACTTAAGTATTTTTGTTCATTTTTGAGACAGGGTGTCACTATTTAGTTTGGGCTGGCCTTGAAACTTACTATGTAGCCCAGGCTGGCCTTGGACTACCCTGCTGGGGTCAAAGGTGTGCACTGCCACATGTGGCAGTAACTTAAGTATTTCTGTTCTACTTTACAAGAGAAAAAGAGGCTTGGAGAAGCTTTGTTACTTGCTCAAGGTCTTGATGTTTATGTCACATTATATCATTATTAAGGTAATAATGATATAAAATATATGACTGTATTTTGAGTGACTGTCGGTGTGAGTGTATATTTGTAAGGAATTACTATTGTTTTTAATGCTTAGTGTGTTAATAAAGTAATAAAAGAAAAAGTACAGCTTGGAAAGGCTAAGTATCTTTCAAGAGATAAGGCAAACAAAGATCAGCATACAGACTTGAACTCAGGGCTGTCCGACTTCAGGGCTGCTTCTCTAGTGCAGTCTAGTACCCCATCTTTTTTTTTTTTTTTTTGGAGACAGGGTCTCGCTTTTGTAGTTCAGGCTGACTCTGAGCTCACTATGTAGTCCAGGCAAGCCTCGAACTCAGCAATCCTCCCGTCTCTGCCTCCCGAGTGCTGGGATTATAGGCGTGAACCACCACGCCCGGCACCGTGGTATGTGGTATTGATTGCTGGTGGGCATGAGTCACCACGCCCAGCATTGTATGTGGTTACCGGGGATTGAACTTAGGACCTTGCGCTTGTGAGGCAGGCACCAGAACCACTGAGCTAACCCTCTGGCCCTAGTACCCCATCTTTAAGGCTCGCCCAATCCAACTGCTCCCCTGGGGCTCAAGAATATATTCTCCCAGGTCTAAGATCTATCTTAATGAATTTGTACCTCTTGTGTTTTCATTTTTCCGTATTGCTTAAAATTAGTACATCTGGGCTGCCAGAAAGGCCCTTGATAATTCAGCACAGCCCAGGAACTGCAGGTCTGCATGTGGATTTCTGACATCTCACTACTCTTGAGAAGTGCTGTTTTACCATTTCTGAGTAATTAAAACATAAGAGTCTGCCTTTTCCTATAAATGGTATTTTTACACCATGGGAAGTGAAATAAATAAGGGTCTAACGTGAGACTGAAGAAAGAGAAAGAAAGTGGTGGAAGAGCCTCAGGCCATCCCATAGAAAATGAATTTGGGTCATTTAAACTTGAAAGATGCCAAGAAGGTAGTATGAAGGGTTCAAAATTGTGAGTGCCAACCCCATTTCAGCCAATTACCAAAGAGCAAGAGCACACTAAAGTTCCCTTGAATCTTACAAAAATGGGAACTGTGTCCTAATTTACTTTTTCTTTTTTGCAATACTGGGAATTGAACCCCGGGCCTTTGCACTAAGCTACATTCTCAGCAGTTTTAAAAATTTTTAACTTTTATTTTGAGATAGGATCTTACTAAGTTACTAAGTCACCTAGGCTGGTTGTGTACTGGGAATCTTCCTATCTCAGTTTCCCAGGTGTTGGTTGTTTTTGTTTTTACTAGCTGAGTAGAGTGACAGACTTAGAGGTCAACATACAGTCAAGGGCTGAACAACCATTTGGTCAGTGACACAGCACATTTACAATGGTGATCCTGAGAGGTAATGGAGCTGAAAACTTCCTATCGCCTAATGGTATGACAGCCATCAGAACCACTGCAGCATAACTCATCACACATGGTGGTTTACAAATGGACTGCACTGCTGTGGCAATGTAGTATGTTGAACTATGGGCAATGCACAACACTTAATAATAACTATTACTGGGTTATGTAATTTTTTTCGTGTTGTTTTATAGTGTACTTCTTCAAATATATTAAAAAGAAGTTGGGTTGGAGATTTAGGTTAGTGGTTCCCATGCCTGACTAGCAAGCGCAAGGTCCCTGGTTCAATCCTGGTAACCACATACAACAATACCGGGTGTGGTGACTCATGCCCACCAGCAATCTGTACCACACACCACCACAATGCTGGGTGTGGTGGCTCATGCCTGTCATCCCATCACTTGGGAGGCAGAGGCAGGTGGATTGCTGTGAGTTCACGGCTAGCCTGGGCTACATAGTAAGTTCAGGGCCAGTCTGAACTACAAAGCAAGACCCTATCTCAAAAAAAAAAAAAAAAGTTCACTTTATCCCTTATACAGGAACCCTTGTGTTTTTAGTGAGTCTTTGTCCCTCTTTCTTTGGAAGTTCTAGAGATTGAACCCAGTGCCTTTTTAAAAGCACTAACCTACATCCCTAGTCCTATTTTACTTTGACACAGGGTCTCAATAAGTCACCAAGTTGTCCAGGCTGCATTCAAATCTCCTATCCTCCTGCCTCAGCTTTCACAGTGCTGGGAATGCATGCTTGTATTATCACCCCCAGTTTACTGAACCTCTTCAGCCACTGACTTCACTCTTTAATACCCTCTTAGAGGCTAAAACAGTAATGTACCTTCTGGAACACATTCTTGTTGTTAAGTGACATGACTGTACACAGGAGTAATGTAATAAAAATAATTCTGGCATACATGAAGATCACAGAAACTTTGCCAAGAGGATAGACACATCCTCTGATCCCATGTTAGAACAAAGTTAATACAGTATGGAGAATCTAATCATTTTAGTTTCTGTGTCTTTCCTTTAATGTTTCCCTTCATCACTCTTCCCTTCTCAACTTCCTTCTGAATTATGGGTTATTAATGTATGTGTCTTTTTTTCCTTCTAACCAATAAAGGGGGTAAAGGGTTAACACCTTTTACTCTGTGCATCCACAGCATCGGGCAATGTACCACAGGGGCAAGATGACAAGTTCTGTATCTGTTTTATAAAAAAAGTAACTGAGTATAGGATTAACGTCTTTACAAATCAAAGCTACAATACAAAATGCACTAAAATCTGAAAACAGAACTGCCTACATGATGCCACAAGTGGAAAATTCTACACTTGGTTCCATGTTACTAGTAGCAGTTAAAACTCGAGTGAATTAAAAAACATTGTATGAAATTGCCTTCAGCCTATTTGTATGAAGACTTGGGTCTCATGCCCATGATACCTCATTAGGTATATGTAAACCAATCGAAATTGGGAAAAATCCAAAATCTGACATATGTCTGATCCCAAGCCTTTTGGATAAGGGATAATCAGCTTCATTAACTCATACTAAAGGTGAGAAAACTGAGACTCGGAGAAGCTTAACTTGCTGAAATAAAAACTAGAACAGCTGGGCCGCAGAGCCTGTACATAAGCCTACAGCAGGCCTTGTTCTTAAGCAAATCGCAACTTTCGGAATCAACGAGATTGCTGAAGTCAAGGGCTGATTCTGTGTAGCTTAGGAAAAGGCCTCTTCCCTTTCCAGGTCTGTTTCCCCGCTTGTGAAATGTGGGCGTTATCTCAGGGCACCCAGGCTTCTGCTAGTCTGAAGAGTGCAGGATGAGAAGCCAGTGGCAGTGCGGGGGCTAGTCCTCTCCAAGGCGCTTACCATTTGATAATGTTGTGAACCAAAGGTAAAAATGAGTAGTTCTCTTCCTCTTTTATGCCGGCCGGTGACTGAGGCCGCGGCGCCGGCGACTGCTGCGGCTGGGGCGCGGTAACCGGTGGTGGTGGTTGAGGAGGCGGCAGCGGCTTGGTGTCAGGCAGTGGCGACTCGGCTGGCGGTGGTAATGTATCTTCCGCCTGTCGCCCGGGGGCCACCCCGGCGGAGGCCATAACGTGAGGCTCGATCAGCGAGTCAATCAGCCAGGATCTTACGAGCCCACAGCCCGAGAGCGTCGCAAACTGTTACGTCACTACCACGCGCTCTAGTAAGACTGGGATGGTACTGAGCATGCGCACCACTGCAGCGCGGGCAAAGGAGCTGGGTGGAAAGATTGTTGCTAGGCGACAAACTGTAGGTGGGTCTGAGGTGGCCTGGATTTGGTTGTGAATCAAGATAGCTAAATTATTAAATAGGAATAGAAGGGTTACTTTAGAAGTAATAGTTTTATTTTTCCTATTCGTATGACGAAGAGGGTCTAAACACAACGAACAGGAAGCCATGAGGTAAATAAGGCACAGCGCACTCAGCTCTCAAGAGATCTCCAGAGGACGCAGCTACATGGTAGCAAAAATGGATGACATTTAGGAGGCACATGTGCGAGGTCTGAACTCGTCGGGCACACAGGCCTATACTCCAACACCAGCTGGCCAGCTAGATGTATATGTAGGGAATTTCAATGCAAGGCAGAAGGGATTCATGCCCGGAATCAAATTATACTACAAGAAAGAGATCATTAGATATCCTCATTACCTTTGGGTCAATTCCTTAAGCCTTTAAACCCAAGTTCCTTTCCCCTAAAATCTTACTTAGTTCAGTGTCCCGGCAGAGCTAACTAATACTTTCTGACTTCACATACATAGTTGACCCCCAAAAGTATCCTCTAGCATCCTAGGCCAAAGAGAAGGACTTCAGATAGATCCGTATTTATGCTTCTAAAAAACAGTGTGATGTGAGCTGTCCTACGTATTTCCAGCAGTGGGCACAGGTATCCTAAGCTTGATGAATGTGCAGAAGACTCAGCTAGGAAAATTGTTAACTCTTTGGGCTTCACTAGCCTCAGGCTATCATCATGACTAAATAAGGGTGTGAAAGTGCACATTCAGAAGGAGCATGATAGTGCTGATATTTTCAGGGGCTTGGGAAGGGCAGATTATGAGCAGATTCATAAGGAAGGGGACATGTTCTGTAGTGAAGAAGCTCATCACCGCTTTCTCCACACAAAGCTTCCAAGACCACCCTAGAGGGAAAGCAAATGGAAAGATAGAACTGCAGTATTTTATTCCTTCTAACCTTCTAACTAAGGGAAGCGTTCAAGAGTATTGGTAGAGAATGGAGGAGAAAGGGGTCTGCTAGAATAGGGCCAGATGTGTTTGAAAAGATTGTCCACGCTTGGAATCATCTGGGGATATAATGAAGGGAAGTAGCAAAACAGTAATTACCGCAACTATCATGGAATAAAAGTAGCTTTAAAAAACAGTTACAATTTCTATCTCAAAGAGCTCTAGAATATAGATGTCCAGATGCCCATTTTAAAGATGAGGAAATAGGCTTACAATGTTGACAGTATCATCCGGGGTCTCCTCATCACAAAGCTTGCCTAACAATAAATCTGGCCTAAACTGACATTTAGGCGACCTTAGATTCCTTCCTGTTCTGTAACTTTATGGTTTGAAATGTTAAAAGTGGGTTTTCTCAGAATTAGAAAAGCAATCCAATAGCCATCAATAATATCCCCATGACAACCACACGTCATCTTTTCCTTCTCAGTGTGTTTTATAACTTAATTATGAGCCCCAATTTTATCGTTGGCAGAATAATGAAGACATCTCTTTAAAAATGAAAACACTTCAGGTATAAATAGATATGGCTAAAGTAAACAAATTGAAAATGTGGGAAGGATGAACAAGTATGACAAGCAATGACAATTTGCCCTAAAATAGTTAATATAATTGGTGGAAAAGAGTAAAGCCAGCTTTATAACAAGTGGATGTCACAAAAATCCTGCCTGTGTTGGTTTCACTGTGTTGCTGCAAAAAAAAAAAAAATAGCCTTTATAGCCTCTCTGCTAGAAGTCAAAAAAGCCAGATACTTCATTGAAATGTGTGGAGAATGTATGGTTAGGGACTTCACCAAGTTAAAAGATACAGCTGTTGCTTTCTTTGGCAATTTATGCTGTTTCTCATAAGGCCTTGTGCAGTTTAAAAGATTTAAAGGTCAGACATTGAAGCCAATCTGCCTGATTCCAATCCCAACTCAGCCCCTTTGAAATTATGTGACTTTAGTCAGTTCCTTCACTGTACCTCACTTTGTGTAAGGATGCAACTTTGCAGGATGACTAGATGGTTGACTGTATGTTGCTAGGCTTTGAATGTGTCCCATAAGTTCATGTATGTATTAGAAATTAAATCCTTGGGCTGGGGATTTAGCTCAGTGGTTCTGGCGTCTGCCTGGCAAGTACAAGGTCTTGAGTTTGAATCCCAGTACCGCATATCACAATGCTGGGCGTCATGGCTCATACATGTAATCCTAGTGCTCAGGAGGCAGAGGCAGACGATTGCTGTGAGTCCAAGGCTAGCCTGGGCTACATGGTGAGTTCAGGGGTGGCCTGAACTACAAAGTGAGATCCTGTCTCAAAAAAACTAAAAAAAGAAAAAAGAAAAAAAGAAATTAAATCCCCAAATTGAGAAGTAGAACCTTTCAGAGGGTGATTAGATTTCTAGGACTCTGCCCTTATGAATAGATTAATGGCATGGCAGAATAGGAAATCATTATCAAGAGCATGGCTTTGTTATAAAAGCAAATTAGTTCCTTTCTTATTCTCTTCATGCAATGCTTTCTACCATCTTATGATAGCACAAAGACCCTAACGAGATGTGGCTCCTTGGTCTTGGCCTTTTAAGCTTCTGGAACTGTGAGCTAAATTATTTTCTCTTCAATATAAATTACCCAGTCTATGGCATTCTGTTATAGGGCACAAGATGGACTGACAAAGTTATAAAACACGTGGAATAAATACTTGTGTATGGTAAATATCAGTGGTTCTTATTATTTAAATTTAGGGCTTTCTCCTTCACCAGTTAACAAAATTCAGATTGATAGCACTTAAAAATATACATCTTCAATTAAAGCCACAAAACATCATTTTAGGCTGGTGTGGTGGTGTACAACTATAATCCTAGCACTCTATGAGGCTGTGGCAGGAGGTTCATAAGTTCAAGCCCAGCCTCAGTGATGAACAGTAAAAAGGGCTGGATATGTAGCTCAGAGTGAAGGCTCTGTGTTCAGTTTTTAGTACCCTAAAATTAAATTTAAATTTAAAAAGGAAACAAGTGAAATTAATTTCCATAACATTTGTTCAACCCAATAATCCAAAATGTTATTTCAACATGTAACAATATTAAAAATTGTTATTTACTTCTTTTTCATACTCCCTTTGAAATCTTATGTGTGCTTTGTATTTAGAGCACATCTGCATTTGCTCTATCCATATTTCAAGAGCTCAGGGGCCAATAAAGCCAGTAGATGCACAACTGGACAGTACAGAGATTGGTTCCCATCAACATAAGCACATAGCCCTGTGCCAGAAATGGAGTGAAAGCAAGTGGCACGGAGGGAACTACTCCAGCTGGTGTATCACAACTTGCACGTATTAGCTTCCTGTTACTGTAATAAAATAACTGAATATTTTGATCTGCATATTGCATATGTGCATATTGAGTTGAATGATAAGTCACACAGAACAAAATCAGCTTTAGGTCACAGTTTTTGAGGTTTCAGTCCTTAGTCATGGATCCCCTTGCTTTTGAGCCAGTTGTAAGGCAGCACATCTTGGTAGGAAGTGGAAGTTATGGCCAAAACATTCACCTCATGGCTGGGATGCAAAGGAGAAAAAGGAAGAAGAAGCTGGGGTCACACAGTTCCCTCTGAGGGAACTCTCCTCATAGCCTAACTTCCTCACATGTAAGTTCTACCACCTCCCAGTAGTACCATGGGCTGAGGACTAACCCTGTAATACCAGGCCCTTTAGGGAACAGATTTCCAAATCATAAGATTATGTATATGTTTGAAGTATGAAAACTACTATGTATTGTCCCTAGATTCAAGATGTAAAAGTGTTTGAAAAAGAAACTTGAATGAAGCCCCCATTCATGGAAGAGGGGATAGAATTCAGAACTGGAATAGAATAGGCACAGAAACTTTCTGTGGCTGCCTCCTTTCTTACATGAATTATAGTAGGACTTGACACCAAATAAGAAAAATATAAATCCCTGCCAAATCTGATGGTGGCCTCATGGGGTTTGATACATAGAATACAGCCCCTCTCTGGCTGACCTGGGATAAACTAATCAACCTTTCTGCTCCATGCTTCCTCATCTGCAAAATTCAGTCATAAAAATACCTACCTTTTGGGGGTACTGTAGGGATAATCAGAGGTATTATAGGAAAAGAGCTCTGAATGGTGTCTGGCACCTAGTAAACTTTATTTCAGCTTGAAACTGCTCCATTGGAAGCAAACACAGAAATCAGCCTGCATCCAGAGCTGTTCAAAGTAGACCTGCATCACTAATACCTATGAGCTCACTCGTGATCGACTTCTGCTACGTGAGGTCCAAAAATAGCTCTTTCTCCGTCAGACAAATGGTGTGAGGCCTGTTAAACCAATCATGTCATTGTGTGCTTGGGGACTTTTTCATCACAGCTATATACTTACATACAATTCATTCTTTCCTTTTCATTACCCAGAGCCTTGGGCAGGTGGAAAAAGCTACGTGATACTTTCATTTTTGTGAGTGGGAAAAAAAAAAGGCAACAATCATGGCTCAGACCCAATGCACTGCAATATATACCAGGAATCAGCTCCCTCAGGCCATGATTCGTTGCTTAAACCTCAGACAAAAGCCCTTTCCTCAGCTCTGCCCTGGCTTTCTTCTCTCTGAACTCCATTTGATTTCCTTTTCTTTTTTCCTTTCAATCACCTCCTTGCTGAAAGATACTTCATTTTGCCCAATTTCTCAACTCACTTATGTCGGTGGCTTCATTTCTCAGAAGTATTCATTTTGGGGCATTTCAGCATACAAATTGGACTCTTTCTTTAGACTTAGAAAATTTTCTTTTAGTTCCTTCTTTTTGTGGTTTTTCTCCAGACCTCTACCAGCTGCCCTTTGAATTACCAGACTGCTTTTGATATAAGAAAAAGCGAGAGGTGATCCTTTCCAGGAAATAGCTTTTGTCTACAGTGCTTCATTACTGCTCTGAGACCATGTTTTTTCCTCTGATCTCTTTATCAAGTAATTTTCATCCAAATTATTTGTTAGGCAAGGTTTTTTTCCTCTTCTGCTACCAGCTGCTCCTGGAAAGCCTTCACCCCTTCTGTTAATCTTTTAAAAGAAATATCCTTTTCCCAGTTAGCTTTACTCTTTGCCTTTTATAGATGTTGCTTTTTTTTTTTAACTGGGATTTATTTTTTAACCTGGGATTTATTGTCAGGGTTTTTTTTTTTGTTTGTTTGTTTTTTGAGACAGGGTCTCACTTGTAGTTCAGGCTGGCCCTGAGTCCACTATGTAGCCCAGGAAAGCCTCAAACTCAACAATCCTCCTGCCTCTGCCTCCCAAATGCTAGGATTACAAAAGTGAACCACCACACCCAGCACTGTGGGGTGTGGTACTGATTGCTGGTGGGTGTGAGTCACCACACCCAATACCATATCGTTGTATGTGGTTACCGGGATTGAACCAGGGACCTTGCTCTTGCTAGGCAGGTGCCAGAACCACTGAGTTAAATCTCTGGCCCCTTTTTTGACTCTTAATCACGAATTCCAGTTTCAAAATGATGGTTAGAAGTGATGGGCTTTGGTGTAGCTCTGTGGTAGGGTATATGCTGAGAACTTTCAAGGGCCTGAGTTCAATCCCAAGCACCCAAATTAAATTAAATAAAAATAAATAAAATTAAAATTAAAATAATGCAGAAAAGGTCAGGATATATGCTGACTTGAAATATCCTATAGGTAACAAACTTTCAGCCCTAGTGCTGGGCTTTTGAGCTTCTTGGAGCAGCCCTGCCAATAGCCACAGACGCTCAGAACCCTCGAAGGTACAAAAGGCAGTGAGTGAGAGGAGTCAGCTGTCTGTCCTGTCCTTTGTTCTTCCACACAGATCACTTGTGTTGCTAGCTGCCTGGCAGGGATGCTGCGTGCTCCTATCTGCCTAGTTTCTAGCTGATCCAACTTCTTGGAACTGTGAGTGACAAAGGGACAAACCCTGAAGATGCAGGGTTGAAAGGGGCAGAACATGAGAGTTGAAAGAGCTCTACCCTCCTGCAGCTAGATGCTCCCAATCTGGCATGGCGTCAGCCCTTGGAGGGGTGCAAAGCCAGAGACCTCCTACTTCAGACATCTTTTCCCCCTTTAAAGTATGTTAGACAGAGGACACATCTGTCACTGTCCAAGACACTATAGTACACTATAGTGCTTCACTTCTTAGTACGCCTTTCTCACCTGCAGATCAGAAAACTGATACCTTTTCTTCTCTCTTTCATGAGGATGCCACACATGCAATAGACAAAGGGCTCCATAAAGGAGCAACAAGAATTTGGTGACTTTGGAAAGGAATCTTTGTGACCATTTTACACTGGCTCCTCATTCAAACAGTGAGATTGTGGGCACTGTAAGGAAAAGCTCAGCCTGCCCACACATCAAGTAGACACGATTCTGTGCCAGCTTTGTGCCAGCCTCTGTGCTGGATGGAGGGGAGAAGGGAGCCAGCAGACTTCTCACTTCCAGACGAAGGCACCCCGGATGGTCTCCCTTCTTTGCAGATGAGGAAGCAGAAGCCTAAGGAAGCCAAATGACTCACTGAAGTTCCTGCAGCTCGCTGGTAGGAGAGTTGAGACACAGAAACAAGAACCAGTATGTGATCCCAGCCTTGGAAGGAAATCAGCAGCTAAGGTAGAAATGACTTCAAGGGGTAACATTGCCATTTCTAGCCTGTGTGTCACCTCCCAGCACACTGAAAATGAACATTATTGTTTTCACTGCTTTTCAAAAAGTTCAGAGCTGGTAGTAATGAGAGTGCTTGCAGCAAACCTCAGTAAACCTCCGCCAAGCTATGGCTGGTTTGCGTACATCTTGAGTTTCTAGGTGGCTTTGGTGACAGTTGGCAGGGGGCGCTGCTTATGTAACTGCCTGGCAACTGCAGGGAGAGAAGGAAGTGTGGGAAGAGTCGTCTTCACCTCAGGGAGTGGAGGAGTTTCCTGCCCAGGAAATTCATGGATGTCTTTCGAAAGTTCCTTGGCAGCCAAGCTTATGGTGCCTTGGTGACTGTCTAGGCTCTAATTAGCTGTCATCCCAGAAGGAAAGAAGGGAAAAGTCAAGGCTAGGCTGGCGCTCCTAGGAGCCAGCAGCAGTCTCCAAGTTGGCCCTGGGACTGTGTTGAAGCCAATCTCTTTGCTCTGGTCTGAGTGTCTGCGTTTCTATACCCTACCCCCTAGTTACTGTGTTGAAATCATAACCCCCGTGGTGATGGTGTTGAAAGGTAGGGAATTTAAAAGGTGATGGAGCCATGGAAGGTCTTTCCCCCCTTTCACTATGTAAGGACACTGTGGAGGTGAATCTATGAATCAGAAAGTGAGCCCTTGCTAGACACTGAATATACCAGCACAGTCATAGACTTCCAGATCCCAAAATTGGGAGCAATAAATTTCTATTGTGTATAAGCTACTCAGTGTCTGGTCTTTTGTTATATACACTTGAGCAGCTTAAGATAATAGTTTCCTAAATGAGAGTTCTGTTTCCTTTCAGTGTGCTCAGTGGGGCAGGCATAAAGAGATAGAGTAAACTAGAAAATTGTGGGACTAGGCTGAAAGTCACACAGGGAAAATAGTCAGGGGTAGCCCTTCATCAGTTGGTCTCTGGCTGCAGAGAACATTGGCTGAACAGGTTGGGAGAAAGGTCACACCTATCAAGTTCCCACTCTATGGCTCCGTTCATTTTGAAAACCTGCGATAGTCAACGTTAAAAATGATTTAATGTGGCTCACGGTTTCAGGTGTTTCAGTCCTTGGTCATGTGATGTTGCATTGAGCTTATGCTAGCAAGTACATGGTGGTAGAAGCCTGCGGTGGAGGAAACTGATTACTTCATAGCCATAAGGGAACAAAGAGAGAAAGAAGGGTCAGATTCCCAGTATCTCCTTCAAGGTCCTCCTCCCAGTGACCTAAATTCTTCACACCAGCTCATATCATCCAAAGGTTCCATCCCTCCCAGTAACACCACAGTCTGCAGACCGCACCTTCAACACGTGGATCCTCAGGGGACACATCCAAACAACAACAGGGCTTCCATCTCAGATCTCACTACAGGGCTGTAGCCTTGTGTGTGCACTGTTTGACAAGGCCTCATGTCCCCACACACCTTGGGAGCTGTCCAGACATACATTTCCAAATTAGCCAGCAATGTAGGAAAAGATAATTTGAGATTAGTTCAAGCAAATTGAAGTTATGTTTTGCATCTTTTCCCTGCACTTTTCAGCTCTTGTTTTGGTGTTGTATGCAATCAGACTCACAGTATCATCATTGTTAGTATTGACCCTGGTTTAGGGATGAAAGATTAAGATATTAATAAGTAATGACAGAACCCTTACATTGTGTAACAACATGTTATTAGGTACTTGATAATACAGGGTATGGATAATACAGGAAGATGGGTGATGTTTGACTCGGGAAGTTTTGCATGTTGTGAGAAAAACAAAAGATGCCAGGAGCGACAAGATTTGTCACCACTGGCCAAAAGTAATTTCTCCCATATGGATATTTGTTCGCTGTCACTCTGCAGATCTCACGGGCAGATGTCACGGAGGCTGATCTGAGGATACGGCCCTGCTCAGGAGACTAGTGAGCTCCGCTCCTTGTGGAAAAACAAAGGGACAAGGTCAAACAAAGCCCTTAAATAGAAGACACAGATAAAATAGATGACAGCGGTAGGAGCGTCGTCCAGGGAAAATCGAGGCCACAGCCGAGAGCAGGATGTAGCAGAAGCAGCCCTGGCGCAGCTCAGAGGGAGAGGCCAAAAGCAAGCAGATGAGAAACAAAATCGTCCGACAGCTAAAGCTGGCATCCAAACTGGCTCACCCACCCAGTGGCGAAAATCTCAGCAAAGTAAATCAAATGCAAAGGGAGCCCACAGAAGTGAGGGGAATTGTTTCTCAATGATTAGGAAAGCGACGAACAGAACTGGTAAATCCTGAGGGAGGGAGAGGAGGGTTTATCCACTGAGACCTCACTCCTCCTCCTCCTCCTAAAAGTCTATGCTGGATACTCACATGGAGGTTTCCCTTCCTAAACCTCACCCTGTCTGCACTGTCTCTGGTGCCCCAGTCAGCTAGCTTGAGGCCCCCCAATATCCACCTTCCCCTCCTCACTCTCACCAGTTTCCCAAAGTGCCGCACAGGCACAGGGTGTGTGAGATGTACTGGCTAAGGCTGAGATGTTGGAGTAGGATGGGGGAGTGAGTGAGGAGACAGGTCTCAATAATCTATACCACCCACAGAGACTTTTTACCTTTTTTATTTTTCCTGCCAAATATCATCCTTTGCCTTCTCACATTCTACCCAACTCCACTGCAGTACCAGGAGAGGAAATGTGATCAAGCAGTACTAGCAACAATCACCACATTCACCTTGGCCAGTGGTTCAGCAAGAGGAGGCCGTAGGACCTTGCCATTGATAGTAGGAGTAGGTTCGGTGGAATTTCCAGAAAAACATTCATCTTCCCAGGGGGAAAATGATAAATAGATATGGTTGGGGCTGTTACTGTTACACTGATAGAATATGGATGGGGATGCCCAGAGAAGCGTAGCCATTTTGACACCACAAGAACACTATGTACAAAAGCAGCAAAATACAAATAGAAAGATCGGGTCTTTGATAGTAATTTTTTTGTTTTTTTTGTTAGTTTTGCAGTACTGGGGATCGAACTCGGGTCCTTGTGTGTCCAAGGTTGGCACAGTACCCCTTGAGCTAAATCCCCAGCCCTTGATAGTAATTATTAAACAGTTGCATAAACTAGAGTGTTAGCTCCTTATTGAGTGAGAAAAAGAGCCATTCTATCACTAGGCCTCAGATGCAGCCATAATGATAATTTCTCAAGGATTCTTTTCTTTTGTTGTTGTATTTGTTTTGAGACAGAGTCCTACTGTGTAGTCCAGGCTGGTCTTGAATTCACTTATGGAGCCAAGGCTGGCCTCAGACTCGCAGTGTTCCTGCCACCTCAGCCTTCAGAGTGTTGGGATTATAGGTATGCACCACCATGACTGGCTTACTCAAGGATTCGTGGAAGGAGTGAGATGTTCTCAATAGTTTTTAAACTTATATAATAATAGTTGTCCATTTGAAATCTTAAACAACAGCATAAAACCCCTCACTATAATCAAAGGGGTGTTGTTTTTTGGGGGGGAGTACAAAAAAGCACACCAAAGAAAATAAAAACATTCCTCACCTACCTAGAGATGTTTATGCTCAACATTTTGCTTTCTCAATCTTCTCCTATATTTCAAATGTTTATGAGTATATTAAAACAAATTTGGGCTGGGGGTGGTGGCTCACGCCTGTAATCCCAGCACTTGGGAGGCAGAGACAGGAGGATTGCTGAGTTCGAGGCTTGCCTGGGCTACACAGTGAGCTCAGGGCCAGCCTGAACTACAGAGTGAGACCCTGTCTCAAAAAAAAAAATTTGGAATCATATTGTTCTATAATTTACTTTTTCTCTTAATAATTTATTGTTTGAGTGGCCTCCCTTTTAAGCTAATATACATTTACAATATGGTCTTCAGTAAAAAGAAATGCTTAAAAAAAGAAAAACAAGCCAAAGAGAAAAATAGTAAATTCCTACAAAAGACCAGTAATACATCAAGATTTTGCAGAATATCAAAACCATAATCATAGCAGATAGCATTTGGGGGCTGTCTTTATTGAAATGAGGCAGTTTTCACTTCCTTTGGGATTTATGCCTTTGAGAAGGGTCTTGCTATGTTTCCCAGGCTGGTCTTGAAATTCTGGATTTAAGTGATCTTCTTGTCTCAGTCTCCTGAGGAGCTGGGATGACAGGTGTGCAATCTCCACTAGGCCAGATTCCTATTTTTGAGCTGTCCTTATTTCAATCCCCTCAGCTTTCTAAAAAGAAAAAAAAAATTATTGTTGATCACATCCCTTCCGAAGGGAAAATGTATATAGTTGATTTCCTAAATTTATTGCCTCTGCATATTCACCTCTGCACATGGGTGAGCCACACACAGCTTTGTTTGGAGTCAGTGGCCTCCATTGACTCCAGGACAGCAGATCTAGGCTTGAGCTCCACATACCGGTTGATGAGACAGGGCACGTGTGGAAAGAATGCAGGGCCTTTGCCAATCTTGCCTTGTTATCTTCGAGTCTGAGGGCTGCTGTTCAGATTGAGCACTGGCAGACACACCATCCTTGCGCTCGTATTCTTTCCTCTCCCTTGCCTCGTCAAAGGCTAAATAACCAGTAGGCACTGTAGCATTGCCCTAAGAAGTCACTGGGGGCAATGGCTTCCTTTGCCCTTGTCTTGGCCATCATCCCAGCTTTTTTTACTTCCCAGGCCTTGAGTACTGAATGCCCAAAGTGCAGCCAGCAAAGCATAAGCTGCCCCTTGTGAACTGGGTGAATCCCTGAGACTTGGAAGGATTGTCAAGGACGTTTCACCACACCCCCGCACATTGCTAAAAACAGAAATACACAGCACAGCTTTGGCCAGGTGAGTTTACATTCTAAATATCCAGCCACACATGAGGAAGACAAGTTGAGAGATTATGTTCAAGAGAGTGACTAAGTTTTTCCTTCTGGAACTAAGAAAATAAGTCATTCAAATTCCCAGATTGCTTTCCCAAAGCTTATTGCTCTAAGTTTTGAAATGTTCCAGTGGGCAAAGGGAAAAGAGGGCAAGATCTTAGGGAAAAATAGCTCCACCTACAGAAAAGATATTAAGTGGTATATCCATTCAACATTGTATGCATGTGTGCATGATTGTGGGGGGTGTGTGTGTGTGTGGGTGTGTGTGTGTGTGTTAGAGAAGGAATTCAAGGCCTTATGCATCTTAGGCAAGTGCTACACCTATTCCTTAACCTGAACTTGACAAATAGTTCCTGGGTGTCACTAGATGCTGGGACACAGTATGAAAGAGCACAAAGTCCTTGCTTTCATGGAGTTTAATAGTGGACTAAAGATGCATAATATTTGGCTCAGAGAATTTAAAAAGTTATTGACAGATATTAACAGAAACTTCAGTTTCTAGCTTTCTTTAAAAAAATTTCAAATCATAGATCCTAGCCCCATGTTCCATTAGCAAATACAGCTGTATCTATGGAAGTGAGCACCAAGAGGTGAAGTCTTTGTGACTCACAAAATACCACTAGAAAGCATCCAGTTCAGAGGAGTCACTGGGTAAGCAGTAGGCAGGTGGCTTGTCCTATAGATTGTCAGGCCAGTTCCTACTTCCACTACCCCAGGGGTGACAAAGGCTTGTAACTGTCCATGGTGAGAGGCACAGATGCTGAGTACTGGCCAACAGCATGGGCTCCTTCTCCCCAAAACTTATCCAGTTACAGCTGCTGGTAAGTGCCCAGCTTGCCAGCAGCAAGGGCCAGTGACAAGTGCTGCATATGGCACTGTTATTCGAAGAGCACGTGGTATCAGGATGACAATACCAGGCCTCCTCCATCCTGTAGAGAGAAGCAGTTCTCTCTTACATGTTTTCTTCTCTAGCTGTGGTTTCTCTGTCAGCACTCGTATCTGAAGGGCCTTGGAATATCCGACCCATCTATATGTAGGATGGGCCATGCAATAGGGCTTACACAATGAATCCGGTTATAACAAAGGAGGTGCAATGATGGTGTTTGTCATGCTTCTGGCACTGTGACCAAACCGACATAAAGAAGGAAAGATTTATTTTGACTCATGGGTTGAGTCCATGATCAGTGACCAGAAAGCAAGGAGAGATAAATGGGCAATGCACCTTCAAGGATACTCCTCCTGTGATCTGATTTGCTCCAACTATCCTCATCCCCTAAAGGCCCACCACCTCCCAGCAGTGCTGTGGGCTGGCAACTAAGCCCCTCAGATGTGAGCCTTGGAGGGACACTTTTTATCCAAATTACAGCAAATGAGACAAGTACAAGACCACAGAATTCATTGACTTTACATCTATTATATTATCTAAAAGCATCTGGCATAAAATAATGCTATGGAATATAGTATGTTGTCTCCAAATGTTAGAATATGAAATTCCAGAGCTAGTGAATGGAAATAAAATCTGTCTCCCTTGGGCATGGTGGTGCACATCTATAATCCCAGCACTTGGGAGGCTGAGGCAGAAGGATTGCCATGAGTTTGAGGCCACCCTAGACTACCTAGTGAGTTCCAAGTTGGTCTGAACTGCATAGTGAGACTTGGTTTAAAAAAAAAAAATCTGTCCTCATCATTATGCCTATAAATTTACTTATATTTTTACTTGTGCATCCCATTTCCACAATCTGAGGCTGTATTGGAGCTGAGGTCCTGGTTCCTCCTGAGGGTGGCGGAGGGATGTTTAGACTTAGGAAGGGAGGCAGTGAACTTGGACCTGGGACTACCTCTAGGTCTCTAGTGCAAAGAGACCAGCAAGCACAGGTGGGAGTTGTGGAACTGGTGGAGACGGTCAATCTTGATGACCAGGAGGAGCCAGAGTACTGAAGGAAGAAACAGCGCTTTTGAAGCAGTGGCCTCTGTGGAGCCAAATCTTGGTGCATATATGTGCAGTGGCAACCTATGAAATGGGTGAAATATTTGAAAATCATTTACCAAATAAGGGGTTAGTATCAAAAATATACAAAATATTCCAATAACTCTACAACAACAAAATCAAATAATTTGATTTAGAAATGGATGTGGGCCTTGGGTGTAGCTCAATGGCCTAGTATTTGCCTGGCCTGCATGAGCCCCTAGGTTTCATCCCAGTACTGAAGGGAGGTTAAAATGATATTTCTTTTAAAATGGCAAATAACCAAGAAGTACTGTATACGAAGTGATGCTCAATATCACTGATCACTGGAGGAATGCAAATCAAAATACTGCCTCACCCTAATGCAAATCATGATATCCCACTAGGCTGG
Source organism: Thryonomys swinderianus (assembly GCA_004025085.1). NCBI lineage: Eukaryota > Metazoa > Chordata > Mammalia > Rodentia > Thryonomyidae > Thryonomys > Thryonomys swinderianus. The sequence goes on from PVIC010010598.1 coordinate 19,825, forward strand.
GAGTGGGGCTTGGAGGTAAAGCACATGCTCAACACAAGGTCCTGGGTTTGAGCCCCACTGTCAGAAACAAAGGAAAACAAAGGAAAAAAATAACAACGCTTTGCCAGAAATAGCAAATGATAGTAAGTGCTGACAGGGATATGGACAAATTGGAGTTCCTTGGGCATAGTTGACTGGGAATGGAAAATGGTTCAGCTACCCTGGGAAATAGAATGGAAGGTCTTAAAATATTAAAAATAAACTATAATGTGATCCAGCAACCCCACTTCTGATCATAGATGCAAAAGAACTGACAGCAGGAGGCAATTCGCGCTATGTTCACAGCAGCACTATTCACAATAGCCCAGAGGGAGAAGTAGCCCAAATGTCAATTGACAAATGGCTACACATAGAATGGAATATTATTCAGCCTAAAAACTAAAGAAATCCTGTTACATGATACAACATGATAATACTTGAGGACATTATGCTAATTGAAGCCAGTCACCAAAAGACATATCACATATAATTTCACTCATGAATTACCTAAAGTAGTCAAACTTTTAAAGACATAAAATAGAATGGAGATTGTCAGGCAAAAGGAAGGAAGAATGGGAACTTGTTATTTGTAGGTACATCTTTACATTTGCAAGATGAAAAAATTCTGGAGATTTTTTTTTCATGGCAACGCGAATATACTTAATAGTACTGGACTATATTTAAAAATGATTATAAGGCTAAAACTTATGTGTGTTTTTTAAATCATGCAATTATTTGGATCTGGAATGTCCCATCCACACATTAAAGGCTTTATTCTCACAGTGGCACCATTTGGAGTGGTGAAGCCTTTAAGAGGTGGGGCCTAGGGAAAAGTCATCAGGTCATTAAAGTTGTGCCCTTGGAGGGAATTGTGGGAACTTGTGTATTAGTCATTTGTGGTCAGCTTGACTATACTGAGATTCCTGGAGAGATGATTTGATTGCAGGTACTGATTTATTAATCCCTTGATGACTCCATAGCTATCAGGATTTAAGGTCTAGTTGGATAAAGTGAGTCACAGGGACATGACTTGGGACTGTGTCTGGTCCTTGGCCCCTTCATCTCTGGACCCTGCGTTCTGCTTCCTGGATGTCATGAGGTCAACCACTTTCCTTCACACCTTTCTGCCATCATCTTGCTGCCTTGGATGGCATCTTCTGAAACTATGAGCCAAGATAAACATCTCCTCTGTAAGTTGTGTCAGGTATTTTGTCACAGCGATGGAAAAGCTCATACTTTCCAATCTCTTCTTCTTTTTACTTCTTCCTCATGAGCAGAGAAGTTTTCTTTACTATGCATGCCCACCATGATATGCAACCTCCCCACAGGCCTAAACACAGCTGGGCAACTGATCCTGAACTGAAATCCCTGACCATGAGCCAAAACAAACCATTCCTTTTTATACAATGAATGAAATGTATTTTATTGGTATTTGTTATGGTAACAGGAAGCTAACATACAACCACATATACACAAAAGGTGATACAGCTTTTACTTTGATCTCCTGATGCTCACTCTGGAAACCAGTAACCACATGGCAAGGACGTCCAGAACAGACCTTGCAGAGAAACTGCACAGACAGGCCCCATCTGACCACCCACCTAAGCCCCCAGAATATCTGAATCCATGCAGCAGTAAGTCACTGCTGGCCTTTACAGCTTCCCTGTCCCACTTGTCCTGAGGCCTAACCCACACGATTGATGAGCACAATGAAAGGATTGTTCTCCACTGCCACCTTTTTCAGTGGTCTGTTGCCAGCAATAGCATCTGGAACAGGTGTCTTAGAGATCATTTCTCCACTAGGTAGTTCTTCCTTAATTCTGTACAGGGTGTTCTCAAAGGTAATTTGAAGGACAGCAGTAGCAAGTAATGGAAAATTGAGACTCATCCTTTTTGGTTATTTACAAACAGCAAAGCCAACTTCAAGAGCAAGTCCTGGGTCATGTTCTTCAGGTCTGTTTCCCAGCAGCATCAACAACTGCGGGGGCTGAGAACATCCCTGCAGCCTGCCCCTGCTCTTAATAAGCTTGCTTTTCACTCTCCAATGTTAATTTCTTCCCAGGCCACTCAGAGTTGCCTAGATCAGGACATCATTTGCATCCTTCCTCATGTGACTGTGGCTCTCTTTATGCCTGAATGGGTTTTAGTGTTTTTTCAAAGTCCACTATCCAGGAGGGAGGAGGCTCTGCCAGGTGTCCTGGTTTAGAGGGAGATGGAGCAACAGGGAATGGGAGAGGTGGGGAATGGCAGAGGGACAGAGTAGAGCAGATGTCCAGGCCTCAAAAGCACGGGCACCAAGGCCTGGGGCTGCTCACAGATTACTCACTCTCTGTTTCCCATGTTTCTGTGATGCGCCAGTTCAACACTCAAGATAATCATTGGCCAAGGAGAAATAAAATGTTCAAGATGTTCGAATGTCTATGATGGCCACTTAATTACTTTATCATTTTTGTCTATTATACACTTTGAAAATTGGGTTTTGTCACTAAGTCTTTACATATTTTTCATTTAACTCTCCTTTTTGGTATTACTAGGGATTGAGCCCAAGACCTGTACACTGTTCCTTAGTCCTCTTTTTATTTTTTAATTTTGAGACAAGAACTTGCTAAAATCTTTAAGTTACCAAGGCTGGGCTCAGACTTGCAATCCTCCTGCCTCAGACTTTCAGAGTACCAGCACTGTAGAGATGTAGCACCATGTCTGGTTGATTTCTGATTTTCTAATGGTTGTTTTTGGAAGGGAATGACCAGGAATGGGCCCCAGGACCTCAGTCATGTTGGGAAAGTACTTTACAACCCAGCTCTAATCAGTCTTTAGTGGATTCTTTTTTTTTTTTTTTTTTGAGACAGGGTCTCGCTTTGTAGTGCAGGCTGGCCCTGAGCTCACTTTGTAGCCCAGGCAAACCTCAAACTCAGCAATCTTCCTGTCTCTGCCTCCCGAGTACTGGGATGACAGGCGTGAGCCACCCTGCCTGGCACTGTGGTATGTGGTATTGATTGCTGGTGGGTGTGACTCACCACGCCCAGTATTGTATGTGGTTACCCCAGGGATCGAACTCAGGACCTTGTGCTTGCGAGGCAGGTGCTGGAACCACTGAGCTAACCCTCCGGCCCTTTAGTGGATTCTTTTGATTAATCTGGATTGCCAAGCACATCACCAACAGTGGCTGTGGTTTCGTCGTTTGCCTTTTCTTCTTTACTGCACTTCATCCTTTGCCTCATTCTCTTTGATGAGCTGCAGCCCTACACAAAAGATGAGGTGGGGTGGCTTTGACAGCTGAGGACTTGTCTTGACTAAAAGGGACTAAAATGAATGCTTGGTACCTACTTTGGATATTTGCTATTGAGTTTTGATTAAACATTATAGGTTAAGGAACTTTCAATTTGTTTTATACATTGAACGAAATGTATTTTAGGCCAATTTTTTTTTTTTTTTTTTGCTTTTGAGACAGCGTCTCACTTTGTAGTTCAGGCTGGCCCTGAGCTCACTATGGTGCCCAGGCAAGCCGCCACGAACTCAGCAATCCTCCTGTCCCTGCCTCCCGAGTGCTGGGATTACAGACGTGAGCCACCACGTCCGGCACTGTGGTATGCGGTGTTGATTGTTGGTGGGCGTGTCTCCACGCCCAGCATTCTATGTGGTTACCGGGGATGGAACTCAGGACCTTGTGCTTGCGAGGCAGGTGCCAGAACCACTGAGCTAACCCTCCGGCACACGAAATGTATTTTAATTTTAAAAGATCTTAAATGTTGTTAAGCAGCTCTCTTCATAAAGAAGAGTGTGTGTGCATGCACACATGTTGTATAGTTTAACTACAAATGGATGCAATATGATATTCTGTGACTGACTTTAGAAAAGTCAGGCAAGCAAGACTTAAGTCTGAGTCTGGAGAGTGGCCAGAAATGATTATCCATGGCTGACCTCTGGGCCCTTGCTGGAGTCTGGGTTGCCACACTGTTTCTGGGGCATGGACAATCTGTCCTTTGGTCAGAATGGAAGCCCTGGGCCTTCGGCTGCAACAGAACCAGACTGAATGAAACTGAAAAGTCCATTCCTGGTAATTTACCAAAATCTTCATTTTGGTCCAGTTGTAAGCAGCCAGGAAGCAGCAGCTGCTCTCAGCCTGGGCCCAGACCTCCATGGGAAAGTGGGGGAACACAGGAAGTACATTGTGAAAACTGAGGCAAGAGTGCCTGCTTGGACCCTCTGCTCTTTCTCACTGTGAGGTCTTGGCCAAACACTCACAGATCCTGAAGCCAGGCAAACTTGACCACGTGACCTGAGTATTTATACAGTCTCTGTCTATTCAGGAGTGAGGGTGAATCATCCCAGTTGTGCTCAGCTCTCTGCCTAGAAACAGCAGGGCTTGATGAGTGTCAGCAGTGGTGACGGTGATGAGGATGGATCATAGAAATGGTGATGTTGGTGGTGACGATGGTGACAATGATGGTGACAATAGTTGTCACCATGACAATGATGGTGGTCATGATGGTGATGGTGTTGATTCTTATTAACATTTTGGGCCTGTTTATACATCAGGAAAAACAGGAGGATTGAAGAATTGGCTTTTAAGGCCTCTTCTAGGTAATGCTTGTTGGGAGCAATCCTATTTGGGAAAATTAACTGGACAGTTAGGACTATGACTAGGCCAGACTTTCCTACCTGAAGACCAGTGATGACATAGGTGGACCTGAGGATTCAGCTCTTTATCTTCACCTCTGGGAATAACAAAGACCCCAATGGTCCCAGGTGCTGTGATGCTCCAGGGAAGAACTACATTGGGACCTTCATCTATGTGATTCCTTATTGTTCTGATGTACCAAACATGCTGCCCTCTGAGTGACCTGTAACATTGCTGGCTTAGGAGGTACTGAATAAAAGGTGTGGCAAGTTTGGGTCTGCTGTCTTTGCAGCCCAGAGTAGCATGGATCAGGTCCAAGCTCAGGTTTTTCTCTAAGCCTCCTTTCTGCCCACTTATTAATTATTTCACCTTGTGTGGTCGGACTCACAGGAGACTAGAACTTAATCACAAAAGTTCTAGTTATGTTCCCTTCCCCTATTCCCTACAATGCTTGTGAAATCTTTCATATCCATAGTACTGACCCCAACTTTTTAATGGTAGAACATGTGATCAGGGAACTAGGGTCCCCCCTTCAAGCCAGACATTAACTCTCCCACCTCACTTTGGTCACAAAGCAAGGAGTCCCTGCCTAACCTCTGTGGGGATGTGTGATCCTACAGTCCCTGCAGAGGACTGGCTTTGAACTGTGCCACGTTTTCCTCATAGGACATGCTTGTTTATACTTTAGGGCCAGTGACTTACAGAACAGTAGCTCATTAGCTTCTCTCTGTCTCTAGAGAACGAAACATTTCCATATGTCAACACCTAAAACTCCGCCTCTCTGACACTGGTGGACTAGCAGGCTGACTTTCAGAGTTCCATCTGTTTTAGAGTTGGTGCATTTTATGTCTCCTCAGTCCTCCACAATGAGGTGGGTCTCATCTTAGTACAGGGCAATTAGTATCTCTATATGCCTGTCTTTCCCCAGTGAGCCTCCAGGGTAACCATAAAAGCAAGGGGACCCGTTCAGTTTTTGAGGTCCCCATGCTTGTTAGGCCCCCTCAGAATAGATCACAGCTTCATCCTGCTGGAGCTAAGGAGCGAATGAAAGCAGAAAGTTCAGAGAACTACGGAGTTCAGAAAGTTCAGAGAACAGCTGCCATTTCTTTTTATGCAAGAAGTCTCCTTCACTGTGTAAATCTAAATTTTTTTCTAATAATGTGCCTTAAAAAAAAATTAAGCCTCAACCTAGGTTCATTTTAATAAGCTGCTCATTGGTATGGCTAAGAGGGGTGTCTCCCATTGTCCAAAACTTTCTTTGAATTTGTTGACCAAGATACCCTTGAAGACAGATGCTCAAAGTTGTTTGTTTTGTGGTACCAGGGTTCAAACTCAGGCCCTTGTGTGTTCAAGGTTGGTGTGGTACCACTTGAGCTAAGACCCCATCCCTCAGAGTTTTAATCAGAGAGGCAGACCTCCTCAGACCAGCTTCCAGAAAGCTGCCATGTTGATGATAATACTATAGAGCAAAATCCAAGAAAACCTGTCTAGAGCACGTTATACTAAGATAAAAGCAAATCCTGGCACCATGCTTTCTGTGGCTTCTTTCTCCTGCTCTTTCAATGGTCACATGGTCCTGGCCTTGCTGGACCTCTCAGGACACTCACTCTGTGCAGGTCCATCCTGGGCTTGGTCACCCTCAGCCACACAGTCTGGGTTCAGGGATAGGTAGGTTTAGACTCTACTATAGCCACAGCTGCTCAGAGCCAGGTCCCCAAGCACAGTGTGACAGGGAGCTGCCCCTGAGGGCTGGGTCACTTGAGAATATCCAGGAATGGACTCACAGACAAGATGCAAAGGGCAAGAATTGGAGAGCTGCACTGAGCTGTTCTCTGTGAGGTAATGAAGGAAGCTTCCATCGAGGGCCCATCCCTGTCCTGCCCCAGGCGAATGGCCAGGTCTTCAGTAGTGTACGCCAGTGTTTTTATCCTCTAGCTTCTGCAAGTTGACACCCCACACATTGGTGGCAGTTGTTTGATGACTGAAAATTACCCTTTCCTCCTAGTAATCTTCTTGAGAACCTTTGTGATACCTGTGGCAGGTACTTAGGGCCCCAGGGACTTTAGGTGCTGCTTCAGGTATTCAGATAATAGCGAATGCATGAATTAATTCTTTTTTTTTTGAGACAGGGTCTCATTTTGTAGTTCAGGCTGGCCCTGAGCCCACTATGTAGCCCAGGCTAGCCTCCAAATCACCAATTCTCCTGCACCTGCCTCCCGAGTGCTGGGATTGCAGGCGTGAGCTACATCACCTGGCACTGTGGTATGTGGTACGGGTTGCTGGTGGGCATGAGTAACCACACCTGGTATTGTTGTATGTGGTTACCAGGGATCGAACCAGGGACCTTGTGCTGGAACCACTGAGATAAATCTCTGGACCCACTAATCAATTCTTTATCCAGTCACTCTCTCCCTTGCTTCCCAAACCAAACTCCCCAGCACTCTCTCAACCTACAGTTACTTCTATTTCTACTAAGTGCCCCACGCTCTTCTAGACCCAAGGGGTACAACTATGAACAACACAGATGAGGTCCTCCCTCCTGGAGCTGATATTCCTGTGGTGAAGAGAAACAGGAAGGAGTGATCCATCTATAATCATCGAGATAGGACTGGGGTGGAGTCGAAACACAGGGCTGAGGCAGGGGTCCAGTAGACACACCTCTTCCCCTAGAAGATGATGTGCCACTGCCTCAGTGTTGAGAAGACACCTCAAAGAAAGAGGACGACAAGGCAGTGGGGTATGACAGGCTGGGAGAGGACAGTCCCTAGCCCTGGGACGGTCACTACCTGCTGCAAAGTGCAGCATAGAATACAAAATGCTGCTTGAGGTTGTAGGGTTGTTTTGCTACACACCATGCACTTCCACAAACACTACTGAATTTGTATTTTGCTCCTACTCCTGGGAGATAGGACAAATAGAAATCGAGGGATTGAACCAGTTACACTATCTATCAACAAGATGAACACTCATCACCTTCCCTCTTTGTATTTGAAAAAAAAAAAAAGAGGCCAATTTTTCTAAAATTTGCTTCGCTCTGAAAAAAAAACATAAAATTAATGTTTCTGTGTAATTAGGACAGTTGTAACTGCACAATACATTGGCTATTGTTTGCTCAGTGGCTCAACAAATAGACCATTTGAGTTAGAATAAGGCCCATTTGCTTTGGCCCAAATGTCAAGATTTATGTTAAATTGGATTCCGGGGGCTGCATTTGTGTGCACCATTTGGCAAAGCAGAGCAGCCAATGAAATGGCCCTCCTGGGCCCCATCAGCCTGACCCAGTTAGGCAAAGCAGGGCAGCTGCAGATGCAAACTCTGGAGACGGGGCAGCACCTTAAGTGGGGTCAACATGTTCCCGGAATCGGCAACCTCACTAACAAAGGAATAACTCACAGGAGAGCCTAAAACAGATGTGACAAACAGGGTGGACGCTCCATCATGACAGTGGAGACTAGCTTTGTTCTCGAGGCCTAGTTTTGGATTTGGGCGGAGTTTCTTTACCAAGCTAGGTATATCCGGGACTGTGCCCAGAGCGCTGTCCAGACCCAATCAAATGGTGGTGCTGATTATCTTTAGAAGCCCTGCCCAGGTTCATGTCAGGAACGGAGACTCATGTGACTCATTGTGAGTCCCTGCCTGTCTGAGTGAGGGGCTGACAGCGAACTGGGGAGGCAGGGGTTCAGCAGGCTCCTCTTGGACTTGTTAGCAGGTAGCTCCTTTTAAAAATGGCTCACCAGTTAAATGTATTCCAGGTCCTTTTAGTCTCAAACAAAGAACTGAATGAGGCAAGCCAAAAATGGAGGTAAGGTTTATCTGAAAAGTGAGGAGTTAGGGAAAAATTGGCTCTGCAGAGCCAACTTGGGCCAAAAAAGAGTGGAAAAAGAAAAGCAAAAATAAAAGTACATCCCAGGTCCAGGAAACTCAGGGTGGGCTACCATGGAGAATCATATTAGCAGCCTCCTTGTGGCATCTGTGTCCTTACATGCTGTCTGCACCTTGTGGGAACCTTTGAGTAGTTCTACAAATGGGGCCGTGTTCTACAAATGAGGCAGTGCTGTGTAGATCCTGGGAACTTGCCATTCCTCTTTTCCCAGCCAATCCAAGTCAGGCCTATCTCAGATCTATTCAGCATGGAAAAAAGGAGGAGCAGCAGCTGCTGAGTGCACGCTGTATGCCAGGTCCTCCACAAAGCCCTCGGACATGTATTATCCAACAGAATCCTCTTTTTGTTTGTTTTTGTTCTTTGAGACAGATTGATTTTTTTTTTTTTTTGAGACAAGGTCTCGCTTTGTAGTTCAGGCTGGCCCTGAGCTCACTATGTAGCCCAGGCAAGCCTCGAACTCAGCAATCCTCCCGTCGCTGCCTCCTGGGTGCTGGGTTACAGGGGTGAGCCACCACACCTGGCACTGTGGTATGTGGTATTGATTGCTGGTGGGCGTGAGTCACCATGCCCAGCATTGTATGTGGTGACCGGGATCAAACTCAGGACCTTGCACTTGCGAGGCAGGTGCTGGAACCACTGAGCTAAATCTCAGGCCCTGAGACAGATTGATTTTTTTTTTTTTTCTTTTTGGAGACAGGGTCTCGCTTTGTAGTTCAGGCTGGCCCTGAGCTCACTATGGTGCCCAGGCAAGCTGCCGCAAACCCAGCAATCCTCCTGTCTCTACCTCCCCAGTGCTGGGATTACAGGCATGAGCCACCACGTCCAGCATTGTGGTATGCGGTGTTGGTTGTTGGTGGGCGTGTCTCCACGCTCAGCATTATATGTGGTTACCAGGGATCGAACTCAGGTCCTTGCGCTCACGAGGCAGGCGTCAGAACCACTGAGCTAACCCTCCGGCCTGACAGATTGATTTTAATACTCACTTTATACAGTGGAACCACCAATGTCCTTCAGCAGGGACCAGAATTCCCTGGAGCTGATGCAGCTACAGGATGCTGAGCTCCACCTGTACAACTTCTGATGCAGTGAAAGATTATTACGTTGCTAATAGGTTCCAGGGTGCTGCACAGCTACTGCTGACAAGAGGTCACACTCAGAAGACTGCAGCCTTCAAGGAGGGTCATAAGGAAGGGCTAGAGTCACTGCCCACTCAGACAGCACATTCTATTTATCTCTGTTAGCCTCAGCATCCTCTCGAACACCATGCCAGTCACCTCTCATCTCCATGCTTGTTCTTGGGGCCTGATCTTCAATTTTTGAAGGAGTTATTCTGACTCCAGTGCTATTTTTAGAGGGCACCAGTGGAGGTCTATGACCAGTACCCAGGAAGCACTGCTGTGCCCTGCAAAGAAGCCAGCCCCATTCTGAGGAATCTGGAAAGCATGTTGCTCCCATGCTCCCAGTTCATTCAGCTGAAGCACTTCCTTTCGTAACTTCTGCTCTCATGTGCCAGCTATTTACAGTGGTGAGAATGTAGGAATAGCTCTGGACCAGGGGCTGCCAGAGGGTCAGTGGACAGAGACCATTTTTTGTTTCCTCTGGCCCCCAGTCTATTAGACAGTGCCATCTACCTTCACCTTGATTCAGTTCGCTGACCCACACACCATCTCTGGAAACATCATCATGGATACCTGCAAGGTGAATGTATTAGCTTTCCATCACTGTAGCAAAATGCCTGAGAAAAATCAATTTAAAAGGAAGAAAGGTTTATTTTCAGGTACAGTATCAAAGCTTTCAGTGCATGGTCACTTAGCTTGTTGTGTTAGGTCTGTGGTAGGTGGCAGGGTACATCTTGGCAGGAGCATATAGCAGAGGAAAACTGCTATTTTCATGGTGGCCAGGAAGTAAAGAAAGACAGGAAAGGTTTGGGATCCCAATGTCCCCTTAAAGGAAATTTCCCCATGACCTAACTTCCTTTAGTGAGGCCCCTCCCGAAGGCTTCACCACCTCCCACTAGTGGTACTCAGGATTGAGTCTTCACCACACAGGCTTTCAGGGGACATTTCAGATCCAAATTATGGCACTGCTTTATGCATTTTCTGGGCTCTCTCAGTTCAGTGAGGTTGATAACCAAGATCAACCACTGTAGATCCCTTTTTTACTGGCATCTCAGTGACACCCAGCATTCAGCTGGGTTTGGTGGAAGAACCTTCCCTGTTTGCTGAAAGGAGGCTCCCCTCCTCCTACAAGAAGGGATGCTATGTTGTATCACCACAATCCAGAAGCCTTCCCTCTCTGGACAGCTCTTCTGCCAAAAAGACTCTCTGGCCTCAGCTATCACCCCTCCTGCCACCAGCTGCCACTCCAAGCCCATCAGCTCAGCTGGAGGTTGGCAGTCCTTGCCCAGTCCTCCAGGCATAGCCAGCCTCATTGTGGGGCAGGGATATCATCAAACCTCTGAATAGCACAGGCTACTTGGGCAGATGGCTGAGATACACATTTGTTCCCAGTCTCACATTAGCTTACATAGGGTTGTGGTCCAGTCTGCCCCAGCTACACCTTAGGTACATGACTTTGGGTGAGTGGCTGACCCTCTCTCTGAACTCCAGCTTTCTCCTCTTGAAAATGGGGATATAATGCTGCTTTTAAGTGGAATCAGAGTGCTTGGTTATAAGCCAAATAAACTAACCCTGCTAACATAAGCCTTGCGCTGGTTAATTTTGATAGTCATTTAGACTGGTTTAAGACACTCCTGGAGGAGAGACTGGATCATGAGGATGGAGACCTCATTAATGAGTTAACTCACCAGTGAGCTCTTGCTGAATGGGCTCTTAGGCAGTGAGGCCTAGATGGAGGAAGTGGGTCACAGGCTGTGACCTCGAGGTCTATCCCTGGCCCCTTCTTCCTGGGTCCTTCTCCTGCTCTCTGCTCCTCAAGTGCTATGAGTTGAGCGGCTTTTCTCTGCCACACCTTTCCACCATGATGTTGGAGCTCAATGGCCATAAACTGAGATCTCTGAAATCCATGACCCAACATAAGCATCTTCAAGCTGCAGGTATTTTGACCCAGAGTTGGGAAAACTGACCCATACAAATAGAAAAGGCATTTCTTAACCAGATTTTGGTATTCATGTGGGCACTAAGAGACGGGTACAATAACATTCTTAGCAGTGCCAAACACAAAGTGCCCCTCCAGGGTGGAACAAGAAGCCCGGTGTGACATCTGTATTATACAACTATGTATAGCAACTTCAGCAAATTGTGTAGGTTGAGCTGAAGAATAAATACAAAAAGAGTGCACACTTGTGGTTCCATGTGCACAAAATTCCAAAACAAGCCAAATAAATCTAGAAATTTGGATTATGATAGCATCTAAGAGGAGGGCGTGGGGGAGCCTAGGTTGCTGGCCATGTTCTGGTTTTTGGTCTGAGTTGTGGTTTCACAGATGTGTTTGCTTTACCAAATTCATTAAGCTGCCTGCTTTGGGACAGTGACTTTTCCCATGTGTATGTGATGCTTCAAGACACAAGTTAAGTTTAAAAAGAAATAACTTGTAATGTCATTCTCAGCAAGCCCTAGGAGCCCAGAATGAGTGCAAGGGGCTAGAGTCCAGTGCAGTGTCCCAATAATGGCACACAACTGGTCTCAGGGAGGCAGCTGCAGGCTCTGGAGCCAGAGCTTCAAATTCCAATCATGCTAAGCTTTAGCTATGGGACCTTGGACAAGTCTAGGACCTTTCTGAACCTATGCCCTCACCTAGGGTGGGGTGTAGCTCACAGCTTGTATCCTGTGCCAGCTTCACCATTATTATTACCAGACGCTGGATCAGGGGCCTGGTTCCCCTGGGCAGAACAGATCCTGGGTGGTCCCTACTCATAGGAGAGCTCAGGTGAGCATGTCTGACAGCCAGCCTGGGAACATTCATCCCTATGCCACCCCACACCCTGTCACCTGGGAGGCTGGGAGTAGGGTCTTGCACAGACCCATGAGTGGCTCTATCCCACGAGGTGGATGACTCCCAGATGTCCCAAGAAATTCTAATTCACCTAGTTTTGGGAGAAGCCAAAACATTGCCATTGATATTTTTAGGATCTGCAAATGATTCCAAAACAAGTCAAGACTGAGAGCTAATTCCCTGAGTCTTTACTTTTGAATTCTGAAAACTTTGAAGGAAAACAGCATGATTACCTAATAGCCCCAGAGCCTTCAGAGTTTCTGTCCATTTGGACCTGTTCCTAGTTCGGTGAACCTGTTGTTCATGGCCTCACCTTGCTTACTTTATTACCGATGGTCAGTCATGGTTCCAAAATAGCAACTGGGAAATTCTGGAAATAAAGAATTCATAAGCTTTAGATCGCAAGGCATCCTGTGCAGCATGATGAGATGTCTTCCTGTCCAGCACCATACTGCCTCGGAAGTGAGTCATCCATTCGTCTAGTGTGTCTATGGCTGCACGCTACTTGCCATTAGTCACTAAACAGCCATCTCAGGTATCAGATCTCCAGTTGAGGCACCGCAGGACTTGCACTCAAGTAATCCTCATTTTACTTGCTAATAATTTCATAGTGCAAGAAATGTGATGTTGGCAATGTTGTTACATTATAAATTTTTTTTTTGAGACAGGGTCTTGTTTTGTAGTTCAGAATGACCCTAAACTCACTATGTAGCCCAGGCAAGCCTTGAACTCAGCAATCCTCCTGCCTCTGCCTCCTGAGTGCTGGGATTACAGCACAGATTATGCCTGGCTCCATTATACATTTTTTAATGTTATTATTAGTTATTAGTATTAGTTTCTTACTGTGCATGATCTATAAATTAAAATGTATCACGGCTAGGTATATAGAGGACAAAACAGTATATTTAGGGTTCAGTATGACCTGAGGCTCCAAGCACCCACTGGGGTCCCATGAAGAAGAGGGAACTACTGCATACCTTCTTTTAGATTAATCTCGTGCATGGCTACCTCAGCTTAAAAAACAAAGCTATTGTGGAATAATTGCAAAATAAGTTGCTAACATTTGTGTAGCTAAAATATGATTTTGTTTCACTCTACCATAACAACTTGAAATAATTTCAAAGCAAGGTAGGGTTAGGAATAAAGAACAGAATTGCATGTGGGAACCTGAAGGAGCTGTTCTGGGAGACTTTGATGGTCTAGTGATTAGCTGGCCATGCAAGACCGGGTACCTTGGGTATAGACTGTCCTTGAGTTTCACAGAGCATTAAAAAAAGAAATAAGGAAATGGGGTGGAGGAAAACCAGCTAATTCTGGGAACTGAGCTATGATTGCTGTAAGTAGGACTGTTGGTCTTGAGTTATTTTTTGCTTTGTCTTTCCTTAGCATTATCTGGAAAGATCACCTCTATTTCTCTCCTGTGGGTACTGTCATAAATTATCACCAACTCACATTTTACAACAACACAGATTTGTTTCCCAGCTCTGGAGGTCAGGAATACGAAGTCAAGGCATTCACAGGGCCCCAGCCTCTGGGGGCTCCAGTCACTCTTTGGCTTGTGGCCTCATCACTTTATCTCTGCCTCTGTCTTCAGTGTCTGTCTTCTATATCTGTCTCTTCTCTTTTATCTCCTATAAGGATTTAGGACCCACTCAGATAATGCAAGACAATCTCCTCTTAAGAGCCCTAATTATACTTGCAAAGACTCTGTTTCTAAATAGGGTCACATTTTTCATTTTGAGATATGAATATTTTGAGGGAAAAGGGCCACAATTCAGCTTCCTATACCATCAATGCCCAAAGTGTTTCTGCTTTTTTTGTGTGCTTCTAGAGGACTTTAAACCTAGGTTTTGATGGTAACTCTATACTTGGGCCTAGCTGTGGAATTTGGAGTTGGTAAAATACTGTAAGAGCTTTTTGGATGGCCCTTACTGTACCAATACTAATATCCTCAAACTCCTGGGCTCTGCTTCTCCAGTGGTAATGTGCATGGATCAGCAGAGATCACTCCAATTGAGTAGTGTAGGGTAGAGCTCAGTAGTCTCCCTGCAAAGCCACTGGTCGAGAGGACATATTTTGTGTAGCATCTGGTGCGTGTGAGAAACATCCATGTCCCACCTCTACAAAGCTGAATCCAGGAACCCTTTCTCTCCTGAAGGAGCAGGCAGCCTTCAGAACATATTCCAAGACTGGGCTGGCAGCCCCTTCACCGTGTCCAAGAGCAAGGCCAGTTAGTCTGAGCTCCCACAGCTCCTATAGGCAGTTCTCTGAATCCTAGGGCCCAAGGGGCACTCGCTTGGGAATTCCAATAAAGACAAAATAACCTTTCAGGAAAAACCTCTACTCTCAGCCAGCATTGCTGGTGCATACCTATAATCCTAGCACTCTGGGAAGTGAAGCCAGTAGAATTGTAAATTCAAGTCCAGCCTAGGCAATTTAGAAATTTAGCAACTTATTTTGAAAAGTTGTCCCAAAATAAAAAATAAGAAAAGGACTGAGTATGTAGTTTTGTACAAAGGCCCTAGGTTCGATCTCCAGTACTACACATACACACACACACACACACACACACGCACATGCACTCACACAATCTCTATTCTCCTTGGCCCTCCCCTCTATCTTTCTCCCTTAGCCCTCTGCCCCCATCCTGGGCCCTGGGTTAGGAAACTGAGGGGACACAGACAAGCCTTGGGCTGTCAGCTGCCTCTAACTACATGTGCCTGACCAGCATGGCACAGATGGCGGCACAGAAAGCACCACTCCACCTATCCTGGGGTCCACTGGGCAAATGGCCCAGAATCTTACGATCAATGAATAAAAAAGGAGTATGGACTATATCAAATGGCTCCCAGCACTTGGTCAGCTGTGCGAGCTGAGAGCCCTCAGCAGGTGACAAATACTGCTGCCCATTCTAGTAGGCAGCACCACAGAGAGGAATGAGGCCTCTGTGCCACTGTGCCAGCTTCACATGGGGCCAAGGAAGGTGGCCAGGACAGAGGAGATATGAACTAGCTGAAGGATGGAATCCCCCCGCCAAGGTGTCTCATTTGCTAATGGTGACAGCAAGGAGATCTCACCTGTGTGAGGCCCTGAGGCAGCTAATGTGACAGGCAGGCCCTTGGCTTTCAGATTTTGAGATCACCCATGCATTTGTGAAAAGGAACTGGATTCATTATCTTAAAGAGCCATGTGTCTATTCCAAGTGACCCCAACAGCCTGGCTGCCTGCTATTTGAATATGACGTTTGTTGGAATGGTGGTTATCGATATTATCTGTAAACAACTACAAGTTCCTTGACAAGGTCAGACTCCACAGAGCACAGATTGGTTCCTAACTTGTTTATTGTGGTCTGCCACCCTGATTCAGACTTCCTCCTGGTCAGCACCCAGCCAGAAGTGCCAGAATGTTTAGCCGGTGCTGTTGGTGACCTTTCCAGGAATGTTTCCAAAGCATGTGTCTGTGGATGGCTAACTGCATCCCCCCACTCTCCCCAGTGGCCTGCGTCCCCCAAGAAGGAAGTGGCTATTTTAGGGAAGGAGAAAAAAGATGAAAAGGAATTTCCCCAAAGTCACCTGTACCTGGTTTGAAGTGATATAACTCTATATTCACCCTACTGGGAGGACAGGACACAGCGTCACTCCCAGACAGTGGCCTGCCCTTCAAGTTCAGGTGTTGGTGATTTATGGCCAAAGGGAAGAAGCAGAGGGAGGAAGAAACCTGGTGACTGGTGACTAGTGTTCCTCAGTGTCAGGCAGAACTGGCCCAGTGGGAGGCAGTCACACAGCTGGAGACCAATTTCACCACAGGAATTCCTTCCAGAAGTAGTGAGCGCTCCATCACAAAAGATATGCAGGCAGAAGCTGATTGAAGGGCATTTCTGTTTATTCTTTGCCAGAAAATGAAATTAACCTCGGCCCTAAGGACCCTAAAATTTCCCTGCAGAGAGACAGAAACTGACAGTGCAAGTGACTGTCAAGTGTATGTCCAACAGACATTTGGCTGGTTTTCAAACTAGTCTCTCTCCAAGAGCCCTACTTTTTGTGGGAAAGCTCCTCTTCCTGAGACCATATCGTCCTGAGTGGCTGTGAGTCATGTTGCCCTGCCCTGCTTCACAGGACAATTACAAGGTCAACTAAGAGTAGGCCAACAGAAAGGAGAGAGATCACGGCTCTCAGCACCTCAAGCAGAAAGACCCTTCTTTGTTATCTCCAATTATGTAAAAATGTCTACCCCTCTTTAGGGTTTTGCTTGATTAGTTTTGTGTAAATCAGCTTGCAGTGGAATTCTGTCATCACAAATAAAGTCATCCCATCTGATGATTTGCCTCTGTACAATAATGTTCTGTAGCAGTACATAAGCAAGTAAAGAACAGATTTCACTTTTTATATTTTTGAAACAGAATCTTGCCCAGGCAGGCCCCAAACTCCTAAGCTCAAGGATCCTCTTATCGCTGGGGTTATAGACACCCACTCCCATGCCCAGCTAGATTTAATTGCTTTACAACAGCCTGAATAAGACCAATGATGCCATTAATGAGACCCTACTGTCTACAGCCTCCCAGAGCAGCCTTTTCTCCACCACCTAAGGAGAGAAGCCTGTTAAAAAGAGGAAGAACGGCCGGGCGTGGTGGCTCACACCTGTAATCCCAGCACTTGGGAGGCAGAGACAGGAGGATTGCTCAGTTCGAGGCTTGCCTGGGCTACATAGTGAGCTCAGAGCCAGCCCGAACTACAAAGCGAGACCCTGTCTCAAAAAAAAAAAAAAAAAAAAAAAAAAGAGGAAGAACACACAGACCCACAACCAGTCTCAGAGCCTCTTGGGTTATCCCATCTGGCCATCTACTCCAGCACAGAGCTGACCTGCCCTCAAATGGTTTTTTCCATTTTTAAATCACCCAGGCTATTTCTAAGCACTGTGGGAGCCAAGACTCCATTTTCTCTGTTTTCCCAGGCAGCATTTTCCAGGACACTCAAAAATGGTTCCTGGAATTGACTAGTATGCACTTGATTTATCCTTTTAACAATACCAGTGTTGAAAGAGTTCTAACTACACTGCAGACACAGTGCTGCAGACATTACCTGCTGTGTCTCATTTAAGAGAATGTTCTATGATTATCGTCATTTCAGAGGTGACACAACCAGGACCCTGAGAACTAAATTTCTTAAGGTCCCAGCCTGCCAGATTAGGACCTGGATCTTAACTCTGATTTACTCCCTTTTCTTTACCTTAAATATTGACATTGCTAGCACACTTGGGTTCTTTTATGGTAGAAAAATTAAAATAAATGTCACACTGTCCCGACCACGCAACACACACAGTCTCTCTCTCTCTCTCTCTCCCTCCCTCTCTCTCTCTCTCTCTCTCTCTCTCTCTCTCTCTCTCTGTAAGTCTCTCTCTCTCCTCTTGGTTCCCCAGATAGGGCTTGGAACACAGTGTTCTCTGAATTATCAGTCATTATTGTCCCTAATAAGCCAAACCCTGCTTCACAGATGGGGAATGGACTTCTGGACAGGCTGGATGCCCAGTGCCCACCTGGCCTGATATTTCATATGGTACTTGTGCATATCTAATTGTGTTTTCTGTGTTAGAAGGTGGGCTGTCCTTGGTAGGAGCCTGGTCAAGGGGTTGTTTAATGATCAGCTCTGGGTCAGGGAATTGCTAGAGACTGTGTCTGCTCTGCACAGACTTCCTGCCAGGCAGGGACTTAAGTGCCCACCTCAAGCGCTGCATCCTCTTTCCCTTTTTTGTTTATTTTTTCAAACTTCCATTTTCTTTGCTCCTGCAGGCAGAAGTCAGAATCTATGGCTGCCAGTGGGTAGAGACAGCAGGTTTTTTTCTCATCCTCACAGAAACAGAGGGAACCAACTAAGCCTTCTTCAGGGGGATGGAACTGAAGCAAAGAATCCCTTTGCTTTGCATCTTGGGGTGGCAAAGTCAGGTTCTACCTCTATTCTCTCACCAAAGTTGCCTGGGTTCTCCCTGTGTTTTTAGCAGAAATTTTAGTGCTTTGCCTGAAATTAGTGCACCCTGACAGCAGATGGAACTTGGGAAAGATGGAAATACTATGCGATGTCAGCAAGACTCCTCTTCCTTTCCATCCTGTTTTGTATGACTAAGTTAATTTTAAACATTAATTTATTTATGCCATTGTGGTCAGATATGTATAACATTTACCATGTTAACCCTTTTGATGTGACAGATCAGTGGCACTAAATGCATTCATGTGTGGGCAGCCATCACTACCGCCCACCTCTAGAGTGCTGTTCATTCACCCAGACAGGAGCTGGATCCCCAAGAAACAACAACTTCCTTCCTCCTACCCTTCCCTAGCAACCACCATCTACTTGCTGCCACTTTGGAATTAACTCACATGAGTGGAGTCTAACAGTATTGTCCTTGCCTAACTGGCTTATTTTGCTCAGTATCCCGTTGTCACAATCCATTGGTGCTACATACAGCATGTGTCAGAATGTCCTTCTTGTCTGAGGCCAGATAAGATCCCCTTGTACATGTCTACTACACTGTATTTATCCACTTATCCATCGGTAGAGGCTTGAGTCATTTCCACATTTTAGTTATTACAAATAGCACTCCTATGAATATGAGTGTGTGAACTTCTGTATTAAGCAGTTTTCTACCACTGTGACAAAATGCCTGAAATAATCAATTTAGAATGGAGGAAAGAAAATTCTATTTTAGCTCATGATTCCAGAGGTTTCAGTCCATAGTCACTTCAGTTCAGAGACCCTGTTGCTTTGGGCCATGGTGACATGGTACATCATGGAAAGAGAAACTGGTCAAGGAGGCCTGTTCACCTCCTGGTGACCAGGAATAAAAAAGGAAGAGAAGAAGAGTCTAGGGCCCCAATATCTCCTTCAACAAGACTCTTCCAGTAATCTAACTCTTCCTACTAAACTACACTCCCTAAAGGTTTTTGCCACCTTCCAGTAACACCATGTTCCTAGTGGACCACGGCACTTTCTCCATGGGGTAGGAGGGGAGGAGCCTCAAGTGACCCCTTGTTGCAGTGCTCTATTGGCAAGGCCAAGCCAGCTAGGTCTGCTGTAACCTTCCGTAGTCTTGAGCTCACCTGCATGGCAGGCAGATCTCATCAGAGCCTGAGAGGACCTCAGAGCCCACGAGCTCTCTCAGAACATGCGTCTGTATCCTGGAAAACCCCAGCTAAGACCAGGAGGTCTTAGAATGGACCAGACAGAGATGGAGACCTGGGTGTTCCTCAATCCTCAGAGACTCAAGAAGGCCATGGTGGTACCAGTTCCCCAGTGGAAGGGCACTTTAGAGAGCCTTGTGGGAAATGAGTGAAGCCAAGTGTGGAAGCCACTCATCTGTGTCTCATTCCACCATGCTGCAGACAGCATTGTCCATAGAGGAAGAACCTGAGGCCACTCCCTCAACATGCCCTTGAAGGGGGAAGCACCAGTTCATTTCTGAACAAGGGGGCTTTGGATGTCAAGGCAGTAACTCAGCCATCAGCTCTCAGTTCAGTGGCCCCCTTGTATGAGGACAGGCATATCTCCCACCCAGGAAGCCCCTGACCCAGCCTATGGCAAGTGACAAACTCATACCCTGACAGGAAATTTTGGCATCTCCCAGAAGCGACTCACAATCTCATCTCCTTCTTCCTCAAGCAGTGTGCCCCTGATGCCTCAGCCCTTTCCAGGCAAATTTTCCTTTCCTCCAAGTACATCAGATAGGATGACTCATTTCACTCTGGGACCAAGTTAACCCAAGCACAAGCGGCTCAGATCAACAAAAGTGAGCTTCCTGACAAACTCACATTGTATTTATTGGGTACAGGAATGAGCAGAGCAGGGGCTACTGCTTGCTGTTACAGCCAAAGACACTGAGCATAAGAACATACAGTGTTGTCCCATGCCTTGCCATTGTCATACATAGAACACAGAGACTTTGCAGGAAGCTTCTTAATTCAGAATTCTTACTGGCTAAGGCCAGATTGTGGCTTTGAGGTTGTCCACTAATCTCTATAGCCACAAATGCCAGGGGGCTCTTACTTTGTCCGGGTGCCATGTGTGGCACCACAGATGCGCCTGGTGATGCATCTGGTCCTTCACAAGCTCTGGTTAGCAAGGGAAACTAAACTATAATAAAAGATGGAAAGGACTGGAGATTTAGCTCAGTGATTCCAGCACCTGCCTAGCAAGTGCAAGGTCCTGAGTTTGATCCCCAGTAACCAAGTACCACAATACCAGGTGTGGTGACTCATGCCCACCAGTAATCAGTACCACATACCACAGTGCCAGGTGTGATAGTTCATGCCTGTATTCCCAGCACTTGGGAGGCAGAGGCAGGAGGATTGCTGACTTCCAGGCTTGCCTGGGCTACAAAGTGAGCTCAGGGCCAGCCTGAACTACAGTGAGACCCTGTCTCTAAATAAATAAATAAATAAACAAACAAATAAATAAATAATGGTGGAAAATGGTACATTGCTTCAGCCTTTTGGCTAAGATCAAGTGTAGACAGAGGTGCAGCAGATGTCATGGGCACCTTTTCTACTGACTGGATCCTGATCACACAGGGATGGAGTAGAGATAGACATAGGGATGGCAGTACCAGTTTCCTGGTGAGCTGAGTTCTGGGTGATGGAAATGTGTGGGTCTGGGAAAGACTTGGAGTGAGTACAATCACTCCTCTCTCTTGCTAGGGGCTCAGCAGCCATCTTACAGCTAAGAGGCAACAATCTTAAAGTTCAGTGAGCAACCCAATGAAAATGTTGGAAGGGAAGAAAGCAAAGATTAGCCTATGAGTGTGTAAATGTCAAACCTATTCCATCAAATAGTTGATCTGCTTCTAGCCGCCAGTCTTTCAACTTCACAGTGTGTGGGGTAATTAGCTCTTGATGTAATCCAGGCACTTTCAGATGGTTCTGTCACTTAGCCACCAGGCTTCTGACTTCCACTGGAACACTAGGGGAAAATTAAAAGGGGGGCTGGGGAATTAAATTCACCTTGAATGGACCTGGGGTGGGGGATAAGCATGTGACTCAGGCCTCAACAATGGGACTTATAGGAACACTCTGAGGGGAGACAATAATAATGACAACAGCAGGAGGGACTGAGAGTACAGCTCAGTGGTACAGCACTTGCCTAGCAGGCCTGGGTTCCATCTTCAGCACTGCAAAACAGCAACATTTATTTAGCATCTACTGAAGTCCAAGTGGTGCGCTAATGACTCCACACATATACTGACTCATACAACCCTCACAGCAGGCCAACAAGAGATTGTATCATCACAACCAATTTGCAGAGAGAAAATAACCTCTGAGAAGTCAAGAAACTTTCCTCCTTAGTGGAAGAGGCATGATTCAAACTCCATCCTGACTCATAGACTGCCCTGAACTCCCACCTCTTTATCTTCAAACTAAGATGCTTTCCAGATGAAGTGACTTCTAATTGGACAGGGGAAGGATGCATGGAAGCCAGAGGGGTAAAAGTTTGAGGGAAGAGAAGTCAGGGAGGAGCAACCTTTGTGGCAGAGATGGGGGAAAGAGGGTAGGAGCAAAGAGAAAACACTGGCAGTGGTGCAAACATATAACTGTTCAACATGACCCTTTCCCAAAAGCACCAAATTGGCTATAACCTAACTGTCCTCCAGAAAATAGTATTGAGAGAAGAAGCAAGGTGCAGAGTGGCGTGTCTGCATTAGTCAGTTTTCTGTTACTATAACAGATGCCTAAGATCTCATCAGCTTATAAGGAAAAAGGGTTTAATTTGTCTCATGGGTTCCAAAGTTTCAGTCTATGGTCACAGATCCTTGCTACAGCCTGGATCTTAAATGTTCCCAAAGGCTGTTGTATTGAAGGCTTGGTCACCACTCCATGGTGCTATTTGGAGGTGGTGGAATCTTTAGGAGGTGAAGCCTAAAAGAAAACAGTTATGTTATTGAGGAGTATCTCTGGAGGACCCATCCCTTGCTTTACAGTTGCGTGAGGCAGTCTCTTCTACCTTATAATTTTTGCTAGGATGTTTTTCTTCACCACAGGCTCCAAGTGACAGGGCCAAGAGACAATAGACTGAAACCATGAACCAAAATAAATAAACCTTTCATCCTTTTGAGTTGATTTTTTCAGTGACAGAAGGCTGACTGACAGCCCATTGCTTTTGGGCCATGGCAGGGCATCGTATCCTGGTCAGGAGTTCTGGGTTCGGTGAACTTCTCACTCATGGTGGCCAGGAAGCAAAGAAACTGCAAAAAAGGAAAAACTGGCACCCCAGTACCCCTTTAAGGCCTTGTCTCCCAGTGACCTCCCTTCATCCCATCCAGTGACAGCAAACTTTTCAGAGATGAGAGTCCAAGCTGTAGCCCAAAACCCACTTATTTATCCCAAAGTGCCAACACTGCAATTAAACCTGAATACTGAGGTTTTCATTTAGAAAGAACATCTCATAAGACAACATCTATTGTCTTAAAAGAAAAGCAAACAACAGGTGTGCCACAGGCTCCCCACCACTGTACTAGGCCCTGCCTCTTGAAGGCTGGACCACCTCCCAACAGCATCAAGCAAGAGACAAGCCTTCCACTCATGGATCTTGGTGGAACACTCAGATCCAGACTGCAGTGGTGTCTTCGTGCTACTCTGGGCCTAAGGTAAGGACAGGGAACCAGTGTCTGTTTCCACTTCCTTATATGCACAGAACAACTGTGGGAGGAGAATCAAGAAACTGCAAGAGCGATCACTGACAAGCTGAGCCCAGGCAGAAGGGGTTGTC
>PVIC010010599.1:0-43058 GCA_004025085.1 Thryonomys swinderianus
GGAAAGGAGGGAAACAGAAATGGAAACGGAAACGGAATCAGAAAGAGAAGGGAAGGGAAAGGGAAACAGAAATAGAAATGAAAACAAATGGAAAGAGAAGAGAAGGAAAGGGAAGGGAAAGGGAAAGAAAGAGAAGGGAGAAGGGGAGGGGAGGGGAAGAGACAAGAGGAGAGGGGAGGGGAGGAGAGGGAAATAGGAGCCCAGCCATGTTCTCTTTCTCTTGCCTTTCCCCCCTGCCGGTGCCCCCACAGTACCCAAAGCTCCAAAGAGTCATCATGTTTGGTTCATCTCTGCCACTGTCTGATGCCACTCCAAATTTCTTTGCTGTGGCCTATGGAACTAAGGAAAGAGAGACTTAATGGGGATGACAGAGAAACCCACTCAACCTGGACATCAAGGTCTGGTCAAGGCCAGTCAGGGGGAGAACACAGCATAGAAAATTGAAGCCAGACTTGGTGGTGCATGCCTATAATGCCAGCACTCTGGGAGGCTGAGGCAGGAGGATTGCAAATTTAAGCCCTGTTTAGTCAATTTAGCAAGATGCTGTCAATAAATAGATAAATACATTTTTTAAAGAGTTGTTTACTTCAATCCAAAGGCCCTGGGTTTAATCTCCACGCTGAAAAAAAAAAAAAAAACTAGAATTTTTCTCCCAAGAGGTACTAGAAAAGGGATTCACTTGCATTAGCACCCATTGTAGCTGAAGAGGATTAGAACATGCTGCTCCAAAATCTGGCATGCTGGTATATGGATTATTTTTGAGCAGAAAGCCCTTGAGAATCAAGATACAGAGAGTTAAACCTTCTCAGAGCTTCTCTTATCTGACTAAGGGCAAAAACTCCCAAGAAATGAAAACTACCATAAATCTTCTCTCCCATGAAGGTTTTATGACTATAAGGAAGACAAAGCCAACACAGATGTGGGCCTGCACACGTTTCCCGAAGTACTGTCACCCTTCCAGACTGCCGCCATAGCACACTGGCAGGGCGCTTGCCTAACATGTGAGAGGCCCAGGTTCTATTCCAGCACCACGAAATAAATACATAAGCCTGCCAGCAGTTCCCCCCCCACACACACACACACGTGTACCTCCTCACAAGGGCCCAGGCCTGGAAGCTCACAACATTCTTCCTTGTCTTATTATTTCTCCATAAATCTACTGTGTGAGCAGTCTCTGTGTCTGGAGTGCACAGACATTATAGTAGTTTCTGGAGCTTTCATTTCATATCCTCCTTTATAAATAGCAAACAAACACTTTTTTCTCTCAGTTCATTTGCAGTTCCCCAATCACAGTATAAGAAGGGAGAAAAGTTTTTTTTTTCTTCCCCAACACAGTTTCATTCACACCTCAAACACTCCTTAGTACAGTGGACCTTTGACTTATGAACTCGATTCGTTCACAAGAGCTGGTTGTAACTCAAACTGATCAGTTGAAGGCTCAGGGTCTACACAACCTTTAAAGTCTCTCTCCTGCACACAAGCATATCTCAGTGTCCTTAGACAGACCTTGACCCAGGATCTCTCAACAAACCCTACACAGGAAACAATGTTGTAATGTTCCTTCCAGAACTCTCTTAGGGTTAAATCTTTATCTGAGACCATCTGGAAGCACAAGCAACCAGCATTCGGGTTGTAATTCAAGACTTTGGTCATAAATTAAAATTAAAATTCCAGTCGTAAGCCCAGTTGTTTGTATGTGAGGCCAGTTGAAACTCCAGGATCCACAGTACCTTCTCTGACCCAGGCATTTCTTTAAACTATTTCTTGGCTTTACCTATTTTCTCCTCTGAGGGGCTCCTTGACCTCCCCCCAGGGCAGAGTCTCTGGTTCCTCTGGTGCCCACACAGTGCTGCTACACAGCCGATGCCAGCAAGTGTTGGCTGAATAAAGCACCTTCCCTGCTAGAGTTTAGAAAAAGGCTCTCAGATTGCAGGAAGGACACAGTTCAAACATGAATGCTACAAATTAAGAGTTCAAAACCTAATTACTCTTAGACAGGGGCTCCAGAATGGCCTCAATCGATATTATTGAATGATTAAGCAAACTGTATATTCACACTGCAGATAACCAAAAGGATTTTTTTTGAAAAGCTAATTATTAGAAGAGGTTCCAAGAGGGAGTTGAAGTTAATTAAGAGGCTAGTTCTCAAATCTTTTGCTTTATCCATTTCCAAATAATAGGCTTACTTGGAAATTTCAAGTGTGCCTTTGATGAAGGCTTGTCTCCATTGGACAGATTTCATATCAGTGGCTTAATGTCAGTCTTTAAATGAAGTAGAAATTAATGTCTTTTAAGTAGCCCTGCTCATAACTTTTTGCCAGGCCCTGGGTTCAATCCTCAATACCAAAAAAAAAAAGTCCTGGCAAATAAGAATGGAACTTAGCGTCTTTCCTTTCATCACAGCACCCGTATCATACATAGGGTGGTCATTGAGAATTACATGAAATTGCAATAGGAACATATCTTGCAAAATTTTATCTGGTTCTTTTTAAACTCTGTATTTGTTTCCCACTCGCCTCTCTTCAGTCTCCCCTCCTGGTTCTGCAGTAGTTATTGCCTCAGGAGACAGTAACAAGGACGAACACCAGCAAGGTGGCTCAGGAGTGACTAGGAAGGAGGCATTCTGAACTGCCATTCAATGAAGCCTGAAACAGCTGAAGCTATGGAGTCTGCACCATAAATATGGAAGTTACTAGGACCAAAAACACAACAACTAACCAGCCTTATCTCCAGAGCTATCAAGCCTCTGGAAAGGAGCAGAGGCCAGAGGAAGGCAGCAGGCCAGCAGGTCCCTGAAGCGGCAGGGAGGGTCTGATGCTGGAGAGAAGGCTCCTACTCCCCGCTCTCAAGCAGAGGAGTGACCTTCAAGTGGGCAGGTCTGGGCAGCGGCTCTGGGGAAGCAGAGAGAGAGCAATGGCTCTGGGGTACAGAGGAGGATGCAGGCAGAGTCCTGCCAGCACATCAGCCTCCATTCCGCACATGCGGGGAAGAATGAACACCGACAACATCAAGGCCTGGCCACTCCCTCACCTGGGATCATAAGCAAAACTTCACACAGGGCAAGGGACAAAGTCAATTAAAATTATGAACAGTGCCGGGTGTGGTGGCTCACGCCTGTAATCCCAGCACTCGGGAGGCAGAGGCAGGAGGATTGCTGAGTTTGAGGCTTGTCTGGGCTACATAGTGAGCTCAGGGCCAGCCTGAACTACAAAGCAAGACCCTGTCTCAAAAAAAAAAAAATTATGAACAGCATTTAATTTAATTTGCTTCTCTCTCTGTAAAATAAAGACAATAGCCTGTACCTCTTAGTACTGTGAATGCATTTTAAATGCTCAGCACACATCTAACCCTAATAACATTTTAGGTTAGTTTCTGCTACTTAAATAATACCAAAGTCCTACAACAATATCAGGCCAACCTTAACAGAACCACAATCCACAGCTTGAGGATGACTTCTCATTACAGAGCTACGCAGCCTCTGCTCCTATCCTATTTTATTTGGGGCAGTGATTCTTCAAATGCCTGATTCTGTTCCTTGCCAGCTATTAGGGACTTCAATTTTTCTGTCTCTGGTAGGGTCATAGTGTGACTTGCCTCCAGCTTGCTGGCCAGCAGATCCCTGCTGGGGGAAGATGCGGTGAACACGTGGGTCTCTAACCCCTCAGCCCCCATTGTCCTGGCGCAGGGTCCTCTTGCCTCCAGAGAATCTGGCCCCTCCTTCCACAGCAGCACTGCCAGAAGAGATGGAGGAGGGATGTGAATCCAAAATTAAACTGGCTCAGCTCTGGGAAATGGACACCCCTGAAACTTCTCTAGGAATCCATCTCACTATTTTTCACTGGCAATTTGAAGACTTTCAGGAATCAGAATTTTTAAAAACCTCCTCACCCTGGGAGCATGAACAGGACTCCATTAGCAGTAAAAACTCACACTCCCCTGACTGGGGTCCCCCTGACCCTGAGGCTTGGCCACCTCTCCTGGACTTAGGAGGCTTGGTAGCGCATGTGAGCCCACAGAGGCATTGATTCTTGAAGCCAAGGAAAGTGCTGGCACTGCACTCCTGCCAAGGTATGTGAGGAAGCCAAGGTCTCTGCCCAGGGCTGCCAGCTGTGGAGGTGCCAGCTGTGTAGCCATCATCCTTGGGGTCTTCCTACCCGGAAGGCCATGCCTGACCCCTTACAGTGGGGTGAAAAGACTCTCCCGAGCCTAATAGAGCAGGTAGCCCTCCCGCCATGCCATGCTGTGCAGGGTTCAGGTCAGACCCAGACTGGATCCTGTTACCCACAGGCCTGTGGATGTCACGGGGAACCTACGAGAGAAAAAAGCTGATCTTTTCTCACTAGGGAAACACAGTTTAAAGCTGCTCATAGCATCCAGGACTTGGTTGAGGCAGGAGGTCATGTTGGAAAAGATTTTCACTACTCTGAAAGAGAACCTGGAGAGGCCCACCGTGGTCATGTAAAGGTTACAAGGTGCTTCCTGTCCCAGGAAAAAGGTCCCACAAGAACCCCTACAGATGACAAAGGCCTGCCCACCATTCTTGCTACATAGGTGGTCTCCAGGAAACGAGTGGGGCAGTTTGCAAAGAGGCCCAGAACTTTCTGGATGGAGCTCAGGGATGCTGAGGTGATGGTTAGAAAGAATGACAGACATCAACAGGGCCCAGCTGCAGGAAAGTGGCTTGGGACAACAATAAGGAATGCAGGTGGCAGGAGGACTGCCTGAATCTGTCATTTCTTGTGCTCCTCAGCTGCCCGTCAAGGAAGCCAGGCCTTGAGAAGAGGGACTGGGGCATGAACTTTCAGACCAGAGGGTCTCTGCCTTGCTGCACATCAGAATCGGCAGAGGTACATCTGAAAAGGTGGATCTGGGCACTTGAGCAGCTCGCTCTCAGTACGGTGACATTCACAGCGGCAGCCTCTGTACAGGGCTGAGACAGTGGAAACAACCTAACTGTCCTCAGGGGATGAGTGGATGAACAAAGCATGGGTGCCTGCAATGCAATGTCATTCAGCCTCAAAAAGGAGGGAACTTTGATATAGGGATGCATCTTGCTGAGTGAAAAAAGGCAACATGGGGACTCAAAACATGATACCCCCAAAGTATGGTCCTTTGGCATGCCGATTGCTTTGAATTAAAGGAAACTGGGAGCCCTCTGAAGCAGCCTCAGAACCAAAATCTTTTTGACCTTCTCCTGCCCTCCTGCCTCCCATCCCTGCTTATTTCCAAGCACAAAAAGGGCTCTCTAAAGTTCCCTTATCTGTCTAAAGATAGTCTCCAGAAGAGGCCTCAAATTGGGTGTAGTGTCACATGTCTTAATCTTGGCGCTCTGGGATGCTGAGGCAAGAGGATCACAGGTTTGTGACCAGTCTGGGCAATTTAGCAAGACACTGCTTCAAAATAAATAAATAAAAAGGGACGGGAATGTAGCTCCCTGGATTTCTTCCTCAGAACTGCAAAAGGACACTTAGTTATCACAATTGTCCTGAGTCACTGTCCCGGGAATCTCATCATCCAGGGAAGATGAACTGTACTCAGCAGGGTCTAAAGCCACCCTGGGCCCAAGCAGCCTTGGTCACAGACCTTCACCTTCCCATGGACACTGTGTATCACTCACAAAATGCATCTGCATGACAAAACATCTATTCTCCAACTGTCTCTGCCTAACCCGTGCCTGGTGTCACCCCATCCCACAGAAGCCCTGGGGCCCATTCCTTTGGTAGCTGAGGATGCTATAAAAACTTTAGTCATCTGGTCCTTTTTCAAGCCCTCTGTTTTGCAAGACTCTTGTGGATTTGTATGTGCCTAAAATCATTTTTCTCTTGTTAATCCACCTTCTGTTTATTTTTAGAGTCAACTGTGGAACCTTCAGACAGTAGAGAAAGTTTTCTCTCCCCTACACCAGACACCAAAGGATAAACACAGTCAAATTCAGAGACTGAAGGAAGACAGTGGTGCCAGGGGCCAGCAGGGAAGAATGGAAAGCCATTGCTTCGGGGGTGCAGTGCTGTAGTCTGGGGAGATGGGAAGCTCTGCAGACATGCGCTGGTTACGGATACTCGATGTAAATGCACTTCATGCTACTGAGCTGTACACCAAAGACAGAGAGATGAGCAGAGCATGGTGGCACCTGCCTGTGATCCCAGCTACTCTAGCTCAGTGGCACAGCGCCTGACTTGCAAGGTCCTGAGTTGGATCCCTGGTACTGAATAAAAATAGGGGTGAGGAGACAGGATGTAGATCAGTGGCGAAGTACCTCTGGGTTCCATAGTACAGCAAAAAAATTAAATAAATAAATAAATCTCTAAATAGTAAGTTGTATTCTATGGCCATGAACTACACACCACATACATAACAAAGAATGCCAGGGAGGTAGGATGAGGCACAGCTGAGGGTCCTAAATAGGAAATGTAAATGAGAAAAAAGTTGCCTTTTAAACAAAAGGCACGAGACTTCATGGGCATCACTTGTTGAATAAGAAAATATTCTGTCCTAAACCCAGTGTTCTCTCACCCTCGAGCAAGGTATTCCAAATGACAGCAGTGAAGATATTAGGCAAGAGACATCCTGAAGTCCTAAACATTTCCTGTCCCCTCGGGCCATTTAAGAGGACATCAAAGAAGGACCGAGACCTGGGCTGTCTGCAAGTGGGCAGACTGGAAAATCCAAAGGGAAAGTGCTAACTGCCCTTGTTCCTGATCACATGGATCTTACCATCACTCCAGAGGCGATCTGAATACGGCACTCCAAAATATGACACTTGGCATAAGGGTTATTTTTAATTGAAGGCAAGTAGAAGAACAGATACAAGAAAACTTTCAGCCAGGCACAGTGACACACACCTGTAACCCTGGCATTCTTGGAAGGCTAAGGCAACCCAGTCTAGGCAACTTAGTGACTCTTTGTCTAAAAAAAAAAAAAAAAAAAAAATTAAGAGGGTGGTGAGGTCAGTGCAAAGACCCTAGGTTTGATCCCCACTACCACAAGAAAAAAAAAGACGTAAAGGAAAAGCTCTCTGCCCTCCCACTCCTTGCCTAAAGGCAGGAGTACATGAATTTGTTAAGATGCAAAGATGTCCACGGTCCTGTTTCTCTCAGGAGGAGAGAAGCTAATTGCTGGAGACAGCTGGCCCCCTGTCAGGCCAGGGCACACAAGAGGAACTTCGCACAAATCTCACTCAGCCTCCTTCAGTGCCCCACGTGTCTCTCCTCCCACGTTTCACTGGCCCAGGACCTCAGAGCCCCTTTCCTTTGTCTTGTCCCCACTCTACAAGGGGACTGCCCTTTTGTTAAGGTGCCACATCTCCAGGATACAACACCCCCTTGATTTACTTCCATTCGAAAGCAGGATGCACACACCAAGAGGCTTTCATTGGTTTCTCTTGTTGCTGTGTCTTTTGTCAGTCTACTTTATAGGGACATAGCCAGAGAACCTTGGATCAGTAGTTGAAGAAGGCCCCAAAGGCTTTGCCCCTGTGCAGCAGCATTCAGAGGTGGGACACAAAGAAGTGGCCAGATTATGAGGGCACTGACCTCAACAATGATGTGTCCATAGCAGGATGGGCTATAAAAGTCCAGGCCTGGTTGGAGGAAGTAGGCCGCGGGCGTGACTTTCAAGGGCATATCTTGTCCCCAGCCCCCTCCTCTTTGGTTCTTCCTTTCTCTCTGCTGCCTGGTTTCCATGGGGTGAGCAGTTTTTCCCCACCACAGCCATCCACTGTGATGTTCTGCCTTATCTCAGGCCCACAGGTACCTCAGGTCACCTTTGGAACTCACAGGTCATGGACTAAAGCCTTTGAAATTATGAGACAAAATAAATCCTTCCTTCTTTAAATTGTTTCCTCAAGTATTTATTTGCAGTGACAGAAAACTAAATACTTGACCCTATATAGAAAGGCTGAGGGCCGGGCGTGGTGGCTCATGCCTGTAATCCCAACACTCGGGAGGCAGAGACAGGAGGATTGCTGAGTTCAAGGCTTGCCTGGGCTACATAGTGAGCTCAGGGCCAGCCTGAACTACAAAAGTGAGACCGTGTCTCAAAAAAAAAAAAAAAAGCTGAGGAGAGCCTTCCAAGGAGCTGAAGTGTTCCACATCTTTGATCTAGGTAGTGGTTACCTGGGTGGATCCATGGGTCAGAATTCTTTGGTTGTATAATTATGTCGTGTGCAGTTACCATATCTAAGACAGACCTCAAGTAAAACCATCAGTGACCAAGCTTACCCTTAGGAAGTGTATGTTGAAATGGTCTGGGGCGGGGCTTAGGCATCATTATTTCTGAAGTTCCCAAGTTAGTTCTAACACAGGACCAACAGATGGGAGCTCCTAACCTGTCTCCCTAGGGCCAGACAGTGATGGGGCAATCCCTGGCCTTTTGTTAAAGCTTTTACCTAGACGTCTCTTCAATGCCTGGTGCGCTCATAGGTGGGGTTTTTGGGAGATGACTGGACCATGGGTGTGTGATATTGGATTAGTTCACTGATGGGTTTACAATCTGCTGTGAAGTTGGGAGACAGAGCCTGGTGGGAAGAGGAGGGTCACTGTGGGAATGGGCTGGAAGGTATATATCCCTCTTCCTCCTCTCTTAATGTTACTGCCTCCTGTCTGCCCTGCTACAGACTGTTTTCTGCAAGCCCTTCTGTCAGACCACCCTGCCTTGGAACCAGCCAATGAGAGAATGAAACTTCTAAAAACTGTGAGCTAAAACAAACCTTTTCTCTTTAACTTGTAGGTGTCAGGTATTTCGTCCCAGCATCGAAAAAGTAACTAAGATACCTTTGAAAGCAAGACCAATTTCTGTAGTGTAAGTGAACCAGAGGGATTATAAAGCAGTTCATGGAATGAAGAAAAAGACCCTATCTCCTTTCAAGACCTCCATATTCTCATTGTACAATTCCCTTCTGCCCTTCCAGCCTGCAGGTCGCCACCCAACTGGTGTATGCCTATCAGCTCAGCCTAGAGAGCTGGATCCTAGCAGCCAGGACCTCCACGTGAAGCCAAAAGTCTTAGACTTCGGCTCCAAGAGCTCCGGCCAGAACATCACCATGTGCAAAGCAGGAGCCAGAGGTTTGTGGTGGAAGGAAATTGCCTGCAGGAAGTCAGGACCACAGCTTCCACCTGACCCTCACATACACAGACCACTCCACTCAGGAGTGTCAGCAAGGGGGTGCACAGCAAGGCAGGACTTAGTACAGGCAAGAGTGTACATGTTGGAGACATGGGCTTTCTCAGCTACCCCAGAAAATATGAGCCAGAAGGTTTTGGCTGGGGAGTCTGAGTAAACGCAATGTAAAAGCTTTGTGACTATGGTCTGGGGAGTCATTGGAATGAGTATTTATGGCCATATTTTTCATTGAGCTTGGCTACAAGGCTTCAGAAATGAGATTTTTTTGGCACCAAAAGCCTTGTGCCAGCTAGCATATCTCTAAATTAAGTAGTGAAGCAAACAGGCTCTGAGTTACTGGGTACTAATTCACACTTTGGTGTGAAAATTCAAGCTTCTTAGAATGAATTCTTGCAGTTAAATGTTTGAAAAATAACTAATGAATACCAATGAAGAAAGAAAAACTACAGTGAGCTTTATTCAAGCAGCTGTTTAACAGTAGAAAGATAGAGTGTCAAACTCTTGGGCAGGGCAGCCTGGAGTACAACCCCTTCCCTTTCTTAAAGGTCAGAGCCACCCCAAACCACTTCCGTTTTCCAGAACAACGCCCCCAAAGTCACCTTCACAGCCAGAATTCATTTGAGACATCACTAAGACTGCCCTGAAATCATGCAATCTTTGCCTCAGACTCCACTGACAAAAGTCACCTGGGCCAGGGACACTCACTACCACCCTGGGTCCAAGCAAAGCCCAGACAGGAGCAGTGTGCTTGGAGTCCAGAGGCAAAGGCTGACTAGTCCTGCTGACTCTCACACCCCACAGCAGGGTGACTGGGTCCAGGGGACGAGGCAAAGCCATGTTAAAAGGTAAAGTCACAACTGCTTTGGAGGGAAGGGGAAAAGAACATGTACAAAGAATTATGTTGCTCAAATGATATGATAGAACCAAACAGTCAGACCTTATTATAACTGGCTCAAGGGAAAAAGCCACATAAACTGGTATAGAATTAAGGAATGTTGAAATGAACTGCAAATAAAGATAAAAGTGATCCCCCTGTCTGTCTCCGGAATGTGGCTAGGCTGAAGAGGAGCTCAACGGTGCTATGTACTTATAGTTCCAGCTACTTGGAAGACTGAGGCAGGAGGATTTTCTTTCTTTCTTTTCTTTCTTTCTTTCTTTCTTTCTTTCTTTCTTTCTTTCTTTCTTTCTTTCTTTCTTTCTTTTTCTTTCTTTCTTTCTTTCTTTCTTTCTCTCTCTCTCTCTCTCTCTCTCTCTCTCTCTCTTTCTTTCTTTCTTTCTTTTTTTGTGAGGTGTCAGGGATCATTGATAATGAGGATTTCCTGACCCCAGGACTTAAGAGACCAGTCTGGATGACATAGCAAGTCCCCACCTCAAGAAAGAGAGTGACAGAGAGAAAAGAAACAAACTGAATAGGGCCAGACTCCATGATCATGAACAGTGTGCTATAGATAATACATAATTTTTCACTGAAACACTGTTTTCAGTAATGGAGTTTCAACCCAGGGCCTTTGCACTGAGCTACATTCCCAGTGCTGCCCCCACTACCTTTTGTGTTTGAGATAGGATCTTAGTAAGCCTTAAATTGCCCAGGCTGGGTTCAAACTTGCAAACTCTTGTCTCAGCCTCCCAGAATGCTGGGATTACAGGCATGTGCTTTCACTCCCAGTTTTTCTACCTTAAATTCTTTCTCCAGAGCCAGCAAGATGCCACATGCCTGTAATCCCGGCCCTGAGTAGGTCTCAGGCAAGAGGATGGTGAGCTCAAAATCAGTCTGGACTACAAAGCAAAACCCTGTCTCAGAAACAAAACAAAACAAACAAGCTCCCCCAAGGGAGACCCTATTCCTCTGAAGGATGGTTTCCTGACACTGGCTCCTTTGCACACACCCACCTGGTGGGGAAGGTTAGGAGGCAGAGCTTGGGTCGTCATAGGTATAGAGCGAGCCTCGGGTGCCACAACAGCACGGTCCTCCCTCCTGTCAAGTCACCTCCCTCTAGGTCTCTGTATTAAAATGAGGGCCCTGAACTATGGTGTTCTCTTGAATTCTAAAACTTTTATTTATTTTCTTATTTTAGTTTTTTGAGACAGAGTCTTGCTATGTAGCCCAAACTGGCCTTAAACTCTGAAATCTTCCTGCCTCAGCCTCCCAGGTACAAGGATTACAGGTGTGCAGCATCGTGCCTACAGAAACCGATGTCATTAATGTGAAACTGGTCCCAGAATGTCTCCTAAATTGATTCACAGGAACCCTGAGCAGCACTGCCCGGCTGACTGACTGCAAAGGCCCCTTTGTCACGTGTCTTCCCAGGACGTGAGTGGCCACAGTGTTGTGCCCACACTCTGATGTTCCACGTGTCTGGGTTTCTCTCCAGCTGTGGGCTGGAGGACATCCAATCCCAGTTCAGGGAGGCTGAGTGCAGCCCGGGCCACACCCCGAGTGGGCCGTGCACCAGCCCAGGAAAGACCAGAGCACGTGCCACTTACAGGGTGCACCCAGCAGGCTGCACGGGCTCCTCGTGGGCCTTGCCTGAGCGCCAGTGCTCCCCAGTCAGCGCAAGAAAAGGGTGAGTCACTCTGGGGCAGGGCGGGGGGTGGGGGACGTCCAGGGAGTAATTAACATGACAATCCTCCCCTGGGCGGGCCTGCAGCGGGGCACGGAGGGGAGGGGCACCCTAGCGAGCGGTCCTCCTTCCTCCCGGACCTCTATCCTTCTCTGTCCCCCTAAACGCAGGAGCAGTAGGAGCCAAAAAAAGAGATGGGAAAGATGAATTCATTTCCAGCCATTTCAGCCCTGAATTCTTCCCTAAGACTGCCAGAGAAGATGCTAATGAAAGACGCATTGTGCGATGAGGGTGTTTTCTTCGGACATCTGCCCGGGAAATGGACACCAAACACAGCAGCCGAGTTGCCAGCCCTGCCCCATAGCAACACCTCCTGCTCACTGCTGACCCCTTCTGGGGAGACAAGGACAACTGGGTGAGGGACGGAGAGGAAAGAAACTGACTGGTCTTGGACCTTAAACCAGCATCTGGGGCCCCCCGGAACTTTTCACCTTGGGACTTCGGTACACCAAATCTCCTTAGCATTCCCTTTCGCAGGAGATTGGGGTGAGGGTTTGAACCCTTTAGGAGGATGAAACGGACGTGGTGTTCAGCAAGCAGGCGTCAGGTCAGGTGAGACAGTCTTGGCAGTGGTCATGAGAGGGTTCCTACCAGCACATCATCACCCATCCCAGTTTACCCAGGACAGTCCCTGGAAGTACCTGCTCTCAGAAAAACCTTGTCAGCCAAAGCCGAGTTGGGCAGACCCGAGATGGGTTTCACCGCTGAGGGTGCTGCTGGGTAGTGGGGAGAGGACTGAAGGGGGCTGATAGGACAGGAGTGAAGGTCAGCATTGTGCCAGGACTCTGAGATGACATAAAGAGATTAAGAACAGGAAGTGGTCGATGAAATGGAGAAACAGGAAGAAACGTGGAACCCGTTTCCAAGGAGTTCACTAGAGTGTGGGAAGAAAACATTTAAGAACTGGTAGGAAGGTAATGAAGATGCTGTGTGCTGCAAGTGACAGAAAACTGACTCACTCTCGCCTGAACAGTACACAAATGCTTACATCATGCAACAGGAATGGCAGGTTTCAGGATGGCTGATTCAGTGGCTCAGCAGCATACTCAGAGAATCACATTATCTTCTAGTAGTTGTTTTAGGGACCCAGGGATGGAACCCAGCGTCACCTGCAGGCTAGATAAGCACTCAACCATATGGCACACCAGCTCTCAGGTTGTCTCTCTGCTCTGCCCTCTTCATTGTTAATTATGAACTCAAACTACTGGCAAAATAGCTACCTCCAGACATGACTTTGACACCACATGAAGGAAGACTGTTTAGAACTCTGCGTGCGCCCTGGGCTTCCCTTCACTCTCATTGGCCAAGATTGGTCACGTGCTCATCCTCGGACCAATCATTGGCAAGACAGATCCAAGCCGAGCACTGCATGGAGCTGGCTTCCTTGAGGAGTGTGGCTGTGGAGGGATTGGTCAGATCCTGCACGGAACTGGATCTCTCCTAGAAAGAAAGAGGTGAGGGATGTCTGCTGTGTGTAGAATCAACAGTGCCCATCACAGAGGCGAGGCAGCAGTGGCCAAGTGGTGTATGAGCACCATTTAGTTTTACATTTTTATGTTCACATTTTTCACTGGCTGTCATACTCATCAGCTTTAATTATTCTGTCAATTCTGCATAAACTTCCAGTCATTTCTTCATAAAAACCCTCTGCTCTATCCAAGCACAACAACCCTAGAACAAAACACTCACCTGTTTGCCATTGTCTCTTTGAATTATCTGTCCCTCTCTCATCCCTTACACCCTCTTTGTTCTTCTCTTCTTCCTGCCCTCCCCTTCTGCCTTCTTCTTTATTTTTGGGTTTTGTTTGGTTTGGGGTTTTTTTTTTTTTGATGGAGTTTCACTACATTGTCTAGACTAGTCTAGAACTCTGTTTAAGGGATCTTCCTGCCACAGCCTCCTGAGTAGCGGTGACAGCACGCATGTGCCAATATGCCCTGTAGAGAGCCTCCTGTCCCCTGGCTGCCAGGGCTCCCACTGCAAGCTCTTAAGTGAAACTTCCTGCAGGTAGTTACCAGAGACACTACAGTCCTGCTTTTTCCCTTTCAGCTGAGGCAGGTTGGTCTCCCTGTGAGTCCTCACACAGACAGGCCGGTTTAGCAGGGGCTGAAATAGTCTAGGAGTGTGGCCTTGAAGGACAGAACGTCAACAGCGCATGGAGATGAGAAGGGCCTGACGCAATGCTCCAGATAGACAAGAGGAATGTGGAAGTGGGAGGAGGCTGGGCGGCACCCAGGGGAGCCCCTTCTCTTCAGGGCCCACGGAGGGGAGCTCAGGCACGCGGCCCGTGCAGCTACTCTCCCCATCCTTCCCCTCGCCTGGCCTGCGGAGGCTGGGACGGCTGGGACGAGGCTGTGCACAAAGGTTTATAGCAGCTCCCAGGAGGCCTCCCGGAACCCGCTTTAGGCTCTGTTTGGTCCTCCCAACCCCCTCCGACCCGCTCCAGTCTTTCTTCTTCCTTTGCAGCCCAGCTTCTCCATTTCTCATCTTTGGTGTGTTTGAAAACCTGCTCCCCACGGAGCTCCTCATTCAGGGGCAAGAGGTGGCAGCTAGAGTACCCTAAACTTGCACTTCTCAAAATCTGGCTTTGATGCTATCAAGGTGACCCCCATTCCTCGCCAGAAGGGGATTCCTGAATGGCCCCATGAATTCCAGACGGTTTTCCCTGGCGGTGCCTATGCCAGAGGCCCTGGTGCCAGCACGGGACCTGCTTCAGGCCGGCAGCCCCGCCCCACCCCCGCTCTTCCTGGCTGCTCTTTCCTGCCGCGCCAAGGTGGAGCCAGCCGCCCTCCCCCACGCAGCCCTCTGTGACTCAGTGGAAGCTGGTGGCCACTTCCCCCTCCCCACCCACACTCACATTCCGAAGGCCAGCTCACTGGCTTCTTGGCACCCGACCCGAGGCTCCCAGGCCTCTGCCTAGAGTAAACAGTCGACTCTTTATGGACGATTTACGACAAGGGCTAGCCATTTAGGAAGGGGCCATGTGTATCCTACCTTCTCCACAGCCGAGCTTGACCTTTGTGGATGCTTCCTTGTGACCCCTGGCTGCCCTGGGACATTTTGTTTAAAGGAACTGGGGATCTAGCCATCATTGTTGAGCCTAGCACTGTCCTGACTAAATACATGTTTAAATAAAAGTTTTTAACACACACACAATATTAATAAATGAGGCTAAGGCAGAAGGAGGGCAAGTTCTGGCCCATCCTGAGCAATTTAGGAACTTGGCACGACCTTGTCTCAAAATGAAAAATAAGTGCTGGGGATGTAGCTCACTACAGAAGCCCTGGGTTCAATTCCCAGTTCCTGAAGTGGAGAATAATTTATGGGGATCTCTATGCTTCTCTAGCATTTGAAAAATCCTCCTTCCAGTCACATACGGGAAATAGGGTGGTTAGAAGTGGTTCGGGGATACCTGGGCTGAAGCCCTAGCTCTCGCACTCTAAGAGGCCAAGTCCCTCTTATGCCCCACGCGTCTGCGTTCCTTACCTATACATGCAGGGGAGGGAGCAGCACCTCATCAGATCCAGATAGACTGTTCGTGTGTTTCAACATCTCCAAAATCAGGATGCCTCATGGCTGATGTGGGAGGGGAAGATTGTGTGCTGTGCACCCCTTCAGGGTTTCTGTACAGGCAGACAAGGTGGCCAAATGACCCACTCTGGCCAAGGGAGCGTGAAGGTAAGTGACATACAGCATACAGACGTCTGTGGCCCCTGTAGTCCCAGATGTGTGGGAGGCTAAAGCAGTTGGGTCTCAAGTTTGAGCATAAGCTAGGTGACTTAGCAAGTCCTTGTCTCAAAATAAAATTGTTTAAAGGGCTGGGGATATAGCTGTGGGATAGAGGGCTTGCCCGACGTGCATGAGGGCATGGCTGCAATTCCTCTAGAAACACTACTACAGCACAAAGGACTCTGTGATCAGCCCATGCTCCTTTTCTTCTACCACAAGTGGACCAAAGTTCTGTACAGAAGCTGTTTCAGAGACCTGGGTGTCAAGGAAAGATGACAGCAAACTAAGCTGCAGCCAGGGAATCTTAAGGGAAGAAAAGTATAAGCTTTTGGGGGGACTGTTTGTTTGTTGTTTTGAGACAGTGTCTTGCTACATAGTCCAGACTGGCCTTGAACTTACCATTAGCCCAGGCTGGCCTCAAACTCACAATCCTCCTACCTGAGCCTCCTTAGTGCTGGGCTTACAGGTATGCAACACCACATCTGGCTTCTTTTTCCCCCTTTTCTTCATTTTTCAGCACTGGGGATTGAACTCAAGGTCTCAAGCGAGTGAGGCAGGCTCACCACCACTGAGCCATATCTCCCGCCAGGAGCATTGTTTTATATAGTACAGTGTGTCTCATCCTGACTGATACTGGATCTTCCAGTTAACTGACAGGTACTTTTATCCTTTCTTAATTCATATTGTGTTATCTCATGGTTGATGATACTGTTGATACAGTGAAAGAAGTTTCCCTGTCACAGATAGAGTTAATACACATAAATCACATAGATGATGCCTTGTCTACAGTCAGTAATCTGTCCAGGTTACCCGCTGTTAAACTTCTACCCCTTTGCATATAACCAGCTGTGTTGGACGGCTTTCCATTACTGTAATGCATGCCTGATTCACATAAACTTAAAAAGAGGGTTTTAGTTTGGGCTCACAGTTTTGGAGGTTTCTGTTTGTGACCAGTTGGCTACACTGTCTGGCCTGTGGCAGAGCAGAACATCCGGGTGAGAATATGTGGTGGAGGAAGCCCTTTCATCTCAAGGAAGAAAATTGAAAACCAAGAAGGAGGAAGGACAGGGCCCCAGGATCCCTTGGAGGTGCTGCCCTAGGAAGACCTTCATTAAGCCCCACCTCTTAAAGGGGCCACCACTTCCTAATAACACCAAGCTGGAAACAAAGCCTTTACCACATGGGCCCTGAAGGATATTTCAGCTCCAAATTACAGTGTTGGTGTTGATGACATGTTTGGTGTGGTGATGCTGATGACACAGAGTCAGGAGGCCAGAATGAGGAAGGGTATAAGTTCAAGTTGACAAAAACACTTTTGGTATTCGCTGTCCAGTCTCTTAGAGAGTGAATTTTTCCAGTGCCTTTCCTGCAAACCAGCCACTGAAAGAGCACTTGTTTTGGTGGGTAACTAAGAATGCTGAGCTTAAATTCTTACTCATTAACAGTTTATTGTCTAAGATGAAAGAAAGAGAGAAAGTACTCAAATATGGCATGTTTCCAGTGCAACAGAATAAGGAAATTCCACACTCCTTTGGGGCAAAATAGAAGCATCTCAAATTTTTGCAGGAGTAGATAGAGGTCTACTATACACTTTATATATATATATATATGAAGTGTATATATATATACATTTATATATATGTGTATGTGTATATATATGTACATTTATATATGTGTGTATATATATATTTATATATATATATATATTTTTTTTTTTGAGACAGGGTCTCGCTTTGTAGTTCAGGCTGGCCCTGAGCTACTATGTAGCCCAGGCAAGCCTCGAACTCAGCAATCCTCCTGCCTCTGCCTCCTGAGTGCTGGGTTTACAGGCGTGAGCCACCACGCCCGGCTAATATATATTTTTTTGAGACAGGGTCTTGCTGAGTGTCCCATCCTGGGGTCAAACTTGTAATCCTCCTGACTCAACCTCCTCAGTATTAGGAATACAGTAGGCGTGTACCACCACACCTGTTTTGCACTTCTGGCTAATCTTTGACCATCTCTGTTATACTCTGTGCTCTGGCGCAACTCTCCAGGAATTGGGTAGCCAGTCTTGCTCGCCCTAAGCCAGAAGATAGTTCCTCCTGCAGTGCTGAACCACATAATTATGAGGGTAGCCATTCTGTCTCTGCCTCCTCATGGCTACTTTCTAACCCTTTAGCATCCTTTCCTCTGAGACTCATGCCACCTGCCTGTCTCCTTCTTCCTTTCTTCTACACAGGAAGGTGACAAACCCAAGATTTAGCTCAGTGGTTCCAGCACCTGCCTAGTAACCACAAGGTCTGTGGTTCGATCCCCAGTAACCACATGCAACAATACCAGGTGTGGTGGCTCACGCCCACTGGCAATCAGTACCACATACCACAGTGCCAGGTGTGGTGGCTCATGCCTGTAATCCCAGCACTCCAAAGACAGAGGCAGAGACAGGAGGACTGCTGAGTTCAGACTTGCCTGGGCTACAGAGTGAGCTCAGGGCCAGCCTGGACTACAAAGTGAGACCCTGTCTAAAAAACAAAAATCATGCCGGGCGTGGTGGCTCACGCCTGTAATCCCAGCACTCGGGAAGCAGAGACAGGAGGATTGCTGATTTCAAGGCTTGCCTGGGCTACATAGTGAGCTCAGAGCCAACCTGAACTATAAAGTGAGATCCTGTCTCAAAAAAAAAAAAAAAACCCCAAAAAAGTCAGGATCAGTGATTTGCACATTCTCTTCTGTATGAGTCACATTCCCATAGCTAGAACAAAAGATACCCACTTCTTAAAGGGGAAGAGGTTTCATTTGGCTCATAGTTTGGAAAGATTCAGTTCGTGGCCAGCTGGCTACAAAGCGGAAACAGCGTTGTGGTAGAAGGGCCTTGTGCAGGAAAACTGCTCAGCGCATGGCAGCTGGGAAGCAGCAAGAGATAAGGGAGGCACTGGGGAGGGAGATGCACTGTCCAGGCCATGCCCACAGCACCCTGCGTCTTCCAGCTAGGCTTCCCCTCCTAAAAGCACTTCAGCTACAAGCTAATCCATGGACTGATCTAGTGATGAACATAGTACCCCTTCCTAAATCGTTACCTCTGAACACAGGAAACTTTGGGGAACCATTCTATTCTTTTTTTTTTTTTTTTTTTTTGAGACAGGGTCTCGCTTTGTAGTTCATGCTGGCCCTGAGCTCACTATGTAGCCCAGGCAAGCCTCGAACTCAGCAATCCTCCTGTCTCTGCCTCTGAGTGCTGGGATTACAGGCGTGAGCCACCATGCCCGGCTGGGGAACCATTCTAGATCTAAACTATCACACTCCCTCAAGAGGATTTTTTTTCTTGGTGGTATTGTTGTTTTGAGACAGGATCTCACTTTGTAGTTAGTTCAGGCTGGTCCCCAGCTCACTATGTAGATCCTATGTTGCATGCCTCAACTCAGCAATCCTCCTGCCTCTGCCTCCCAAGTGCTGGGATTACAGATGTGAGCCACCATGGCCGGCATTGTGGTATGTGGTACTAATTGCAGGTGAGCACAAGTCACCACACCCAGTATTGTTGTATGTGATTACCAGATCAAACCAGAGACCTTGTGCTTGCTAGGCAGGCACGGGAATCACTGAGCTAAAGCTCCGGCCCAAGAGCATTTGTATTTTAAGAGAAACTAGGTGGTGAAAAGGGACAGTATGAGACAGTAAAAGGTTATGAGACAGTAAAAAGGTTGTTTTAGGGAATCTAATTGAAAGAGAAACTCGTTCAAATTACTGAAGTTAAAAGCTTGGGTGGGGTACTGTTAAGACCTGGAATTAGCATGAAACCTGATTACAGCTGGCAGAGTGCAGACTCAAGGGACCTGAGAAGTCCCCTGGCATTGCTCTCTCCAAGTTCTTCTGTTCCCAGGAGCTCCATGGACTCTCATCTCTCCTGCTGTATCTAGCACCTTCCTTTTTCCCAGCAGAGGCCTGTCATGCACACAGCCTCATAAATGGCTATTCCAAAATGCTGGCCCCAACCACCCCATGATGATGGGAGTTTCTGTTTGAAGCCCCAGTACCAGTTAACTATAGTTCTGTGGGCTCTCCTCTTTAAGTGGGCATGTCTGGATTCCTGCAGCCTATGGATGGCTCCCCTGGAGTCAGGTGGCCACTTCTAGTTCAATCAGCCATGGTGCTGCCTGCATAGAGCCAGTTTCTGATGGCTGGTGCCTCAGGTAGGAATATTCAGCTTGCTGCAGAATATTCAAAATAAGACAGCTTGAAAATATAGATTTCTTTCTTTATCATGTAAGAGGTGTAGAGCCCAGGACTGGAATGATGACTTGAAGTACGCAAAAGGCTTGAATACTATATTGGCATTGGTTTCCATCATCAAAGCAATCTCATGATCCATGATGGCTGCTAGCGCTCCAGTCCTCAGAACACACTGGATTGTAGGATGGAAAGACGAAAGGGAGAAACACAGTGGAGCCTCACAGAACACTTTCACTTATCTCATTGCCAGAACCTAGTAAGAGACATTGCCGGCTAGACCATAATTAGAGTCTTCCCTCCCAAACAGAGCAAAAATGGATGTTGAGGAACACTCAGTCTCAGCCACAGTTAGAGAGGAAAGAAAATAAAGAACATCTGTAGAGTGTTTTTAGGTTTTCTTTTTCTATAAGAAAGTTGTGTCACTGGAAATTTCAAAAATAAGTAAATGAATTGTTTTGGAAAAAAAATAAGAGGAACTCCAGAAGAGTCCTTTCTAGAAGTTAAATTTCAGCTGGCAGAGAGAGGGTGCTTGGGCATGTGCGTGTCTTCGTGCATGTGTGGGTGTGTGTGTCTTCTGGTGTGTGTGTGTGTGTGTGTATGAGTGTCTGTATGGGGCTGTGTTGATTCAGGATTGAACCAGAGCATCGCCACACTAGATAAGCACTCTTGCACTGAACCAAGAGATGGTATTTCAGACGTGAAATATAAACCTTGCCAGAGACCCCAGTCTCCTCCCCGGAAGCACACAGAGGGGCGTCTCCTGTGTGAGAGTTCTGCATAGCCTGGTGTGGTGACACATGCCTGTAATCCTAGCATTCTGGGAGGCTGAGGCAGGAGGATCACAAGCTTGAGCCCAGGCTCAGCAACTTAGAGAGACCCCTCCAAACAGAAAAATAGCAAAAAGAAGGGTAGGAGAGGTAACTCATGTAAAAGTTCTGAATTAGAGTTCCTGTACTGAGAGGCAGTCCACTGGCTAGAATGGCCTTCCTCCCTGCTGTGCTGCCCCTCCCCCACACACAGTGTCACCTGCGGGGGGGGGGGCCAGGAGTGCTCAGCTCACTCTTGTGCGGTTTTTCCCGGGGGCTCTGGTAAATGGAAGGCAAGCCTACTCTTTCATTTCTCATTCTTCCTGAGCAAACTCTTCTTGTGGAGCTCCTTTTCCAATTTCTCAGTGCTGTCTTCTTCCCTCCTCTCTGCGGATGAGGCCCCGGAAAGACACTTCTGCTCCTTGTGTTGCTCAACTCTCAGTTGTTACTAACAAGCTCCTACCTTTCCTTCAGTACCCTATCAA
Organism: Thryonomys swinderianus; assembly: GCA_004025085.1. Lineage (NCBI taxonomy): Eukaryota > Metazoa > Chordata > Mammalia > Rodentia > Thryonomyidae > Thryonomys > Thryonomys swinderianus. The sequence goes on from PVIC010010599.1 coordinate 20,971, forward strand.
AGCCACTTCCCCTGTGTTGTCTTTCTTCTACATACACTAAGAGGGCTTTTCTTCTTCCTTTTGTGTTCCCATGACATAAATTGTGCATGGCATCCTGCAGAGGAGCCAGAGATGGAGCTTCAGCTCAGTTGTCACCGACAATATTTCTAACCACCCTACTTCCCATGTGTCACCTACAGAGTTCTCACCTGGATAGCAGGATTTCTCAGGTGCTAGAGAAACTCAGAGATCTATATACATTATCACCTCACCACTACCGCCCTATTTTTCTGGTACTAGGGCTTTTTCACTGAGCTACATCCTTAGTCCCCTTGTTTTTTTTTCATTTTGAGACAAGGTCTTGCTAAACTGTGCAACCCAAGCTAGAACTTGCCATCTCCCATATATATATTGTATATATATTCTGTTCTAACAAATACATATCTATATCTATATCTCCTGGGGTTTTTTTTGTGTTTTCATTGTTCCATAACAAAGTACTCATGTCCTGAGCAGAAACCCAGCCAGTTTCTGTGTGAAGAGTGGAAAAATCACACTGGGCCTCCAGATGACCTGTCTTCAGGGCGGCTGTCTGGGGAAGTAGGGACAAAGCAATTCCCTTTAACCATCTTCTGTGCTGTTCTGATGTTCTGGCTTTCTCTGCTCTTCCTCTAGGCCTGTCAACAAGTGCATCTGAGTAATTCCTTTTGGAAATAGTTTAAAACCATAACATGCTCCCAAAACTGCTTGGTTTCTCCAGGGCAGTTGCCAGAGGGACATAGTTACTCCCTGTCCCCTCATGTTGACTCCTTCCCATGAGGCTTTGCAGCTGCCTCCTTCAAGGGGCCCCACCCAACCACCTTTCAAGCTGGGACCCCTGGTGACTTTCTCTGGTTGACAGGATGCAGTTCTGGGCCTCCCACCTACTCCCTCCCTGGGGACGCCTGTAACCAGGTGTGGGCTGGCCCAGCTGGGGCCAGCTGCAGTATGAAGGGCCCCCGAAGTTCATGCATAAGGCAATTGTATTGGGAGGTAGTGCTAATCAGAATTAGCTCCTACTTAAGAAAGAATTCATGTCTTTTCCAGGAGCAAATTAATTAGCAAGTCTGCCATCTCAAACCTTGCCCTCTGCCTGTTCTTACCCTCTACCTTCTGCCATGAATAATATATCATAATAGCCATTCCATATTCAGGCACCATGCTCTTGGACTTCTTAGCTTCCAGAACCATTTGCCAAATAAATCCTTGTTCTTCATAAATTACCCAGTTCCAGGCATCCTGTTATAGCTCCAGAAAATGGACTGAAGCACAGTCCTATGTTGCCACCCCTCAGCTAACTGAACAGCCAACCTTCCACCATGAGCAAGCCCAGCCTAAGTATGCCAAAGGCTGCAGAACTGTGAGATGAACAACAAATAATCATTCTAGTCACTAAATTCAGGGACAGTTTGTTAAACAGAAGGAGCTAACAGGTGTCTGATTTCTTTCAACTGTATTAGTACTAATGCACGCAGTCAAGAAAGAGTCCCCAGCCCACCCCTCAGTTGGCTTCTTTTTGGGAGGAAGTGGACTTATTTTAGTGGCACCTTTTAGATATACATAGTGATAACATTCATCATAGGGAATCTGTGCCTGTTTATGACATATCTTGCTTCTTCTTTTTTCCCCCTCCCTCTCCCCTCCTTTTAACCTCTCTTTACCTTCTTTGCCTGTGTTTCCTTCCAGTGGATTTCCAGCCCAGTTGGCCACTCCCAAGAGCTTTCAGACTCTGACAAAAGGACTAGAATGTTCGGTGAAGACTCCTGACCACTCCTCCATCCTCAGTCACTTAAAGATGTGTGGGGTTAAGGAGGTGGCATGGTAGTTGGAATCTATCCAAATTCTCAGCATGCTTGCAGCTCTTTTGAGGCTTCTCACTGGTTTTTAAGGATATGGAGGTCCCCAGGTGTCAGGGAACAAGGAGGGTAAGGCACCAAGACACGGGTGTGAGACATTAAAGTCTTTCTCTGCAGGAAGAAGTGGAAATGGATGGAAGGCAGCAGCTTGGATCCTTGGCAGGATGACAATCAGTAAAGCAATGGCCATGGTAAATGGCAACCAAGCAGGGCCTCATGCCAAAGAGGAGGGCACAGTCTCAGGCTGGTGGGCACAGCCTGGAGAGCTTCCCTCGTGTGCAGTTCCTACCTTGGATCCAACTATGGGTGACAGGCATAGTTTGCCACGGTTCCTTGGGGCAACAGACGCTTATTGAAAGTCAAGGTGTCTGCCAAAAGATAATAGCTTTAAATGTAAAATTACAAGTCATTATGGGTAATGTGATGCAAATTGCAGTAGAAGCATTGGCAGTATTTTACTTTGATCTCATTTTTGCTTGCCTTTCGTCGCCAGCCTTATCTGAAGCTGCCGCTGGGGACACCTTATACACACACTGTGTCCCCTCAGCAGTAGCTCCAATGTCATCAATCCAGCAGGGCACGCACAGGGCCAAGACCATGAAGGGACCTCCCTTGCACACCACCTGGGCCTATTTCAAGGAAATCCGGTTTAACTTTGTAAACATCAGTTCCATATACTCTCTGGATAGTGCTCAGACACGTACAATTTCCTTTGAGACATGGAGGTTGATTTTAATGTTTAATCTAAAAGATACCCTTCTTCAACTGCTTGAGCAAGGTTTGTAAAAAGCAAACCCAAGTGGGCTGGGATGTGGCTGAGTGGTAAAGCACCTGAATAGCATGTGCATGGCCCTAGGTTCTGTCCCCAGCACTGTAAAACAAAACAGCAAACAGCCTATATTTACTTCCTTTGTGATCCACAGGCCTCTGCTGGAGAAAGAAGCCCTAAAACATGTTGGCCTTCAAGAGGTCCAAACCTAAGTGCTGGGCTCTTTCTTTCCAAAGATGCAGGAAAATTAAAAAGTGATTTGTTTTTCTCTTTATTTTTGCCCTGGAGATGGGATTCACGGTTGCACTCTCAGTCTTTTTTTTTTTTCAATTTTGAGACTGAGTCTCACTAAATTACCCATGCTGGCCTTGAATTTGTGTTTCTCTTGTCTCAGCCTCCTGAGTAGCTGGGATTATAGGAGATGCCACCTTGCCAACTGAAAAGAGGTTATTTTTCTTACGGCCATGGGAAAAAAAATTGCTAAATACTTGTCTTAAGGAGCAAAACAGAAAAGAAAGAAGTAAAGAAGAAAAATAAAACAACAAAATAACCCAACATTGTGAAAACACTCCTGTAGTATTTCATAATAAACTTCTCATTAGAAAGGAGGTTTACATTGCTGGCCTTACCCAGAGAACATGAGCACCTAATAAGGCAATTTTTTCCAGTACTGAGAATTGAACCCAAAGCTTTCACACTGGGTAATGGTCCAGCCCCCCTTCCTTTTTTTGGTACTGGGGATCAAACTCAGGACCTTGCTCTTGCCAGGCAGGTACTGTGCCACTGAGCTAAATCCCCAGCCCAATATTCCAGTTGTTTAAAAGAAATATTTTTTTCAAGAATTTGGAAGTGCTGGGCATGGTGGCTCATGCCTGTAATACCAGCACTTGGGAGGCAGAGGCAGGAGGACTGCTGAGTTCGAGGCTTGCCTGGGCTACATAGTGAGCTCAGGGCCAGCCTGAACTATAAAGTGAGACCCTGTCTCAAAAAAAACAAAAAACAAACAAACAAAAAAAACCTTGGAGCCAGGGTCTTGTTGAGTCACTAAATTGCCAGTGCTGAGTTGGAACTCATCCTCCTGCCTCAGCCTCCCAGAGTACTGCGATTACTGTCATTTGCCACCTTACCATGTTTGTTGAGCTGATCTGTGATCAAGTTACGGGAATTTTCAGGCTGAGAACTGTTTCCTTGAGGCTGTATGGGGCTTACTTCATCTTCCTCTTTCTCACTCCCCTGTGGCCACCTGTTTCTGAGGCAGTCAGTGTGACAAGGAAAACCCAGAGGCTGAAAATAGAGTTGGTTTCCCAGAATCTCAGGTACTATGGGGGGAGGGGTGGGGACTTCTTGGACCTGAGCTCACTTTGGTTGATGAAACACAGCCATCGCGTGTCTCACAGCTCTGCTCAGCTCCTGGTGATAGGATGAGAAACTTGCTTCAGTGTCAAATGCTGCAAAGCTGTTCTGGTTTCCACGGAAGGCCTGAGCTCTCACACCTGCCAGCTTGGGCCACACTCAAAAGCACCCTCTCCCTGAGGATCTCTTAGGGACCTCTGATGATGGTGCTGTCTCAGTCCCAACCTTGGGAACTGCACTGGATCAAGAGCCCATAACTCTCACTCGATGTTTGCACCTGCAGACCTAAGGTCACCAGGGAGCCAGGTCTGCCAGGCTAGCTGTGTCCTCCCAAGCGCTGGCTTCTGAAACACACCCCACATCACCATGACAGTCCTTGCAACTTGGTCAAATGCTCTGCAGCCCATCACCTTCTACAAAAGGCAGGAGCAAGGCAGGCCTGGTTGTTAACACCGCTCAGAACCCAGTTCTGTCTGGCTTTTGTGCTCAGGACTTGTGAGCCAGGAAAACAATCATGGCACAACAGACACATAGGGTAAGAACAAAACATTCAGTGAGTGTTTAAATAAAAATCTTAAAAACAGAATACAGTAAAAAACATATTGCACTGAACCCTTTCAGAATCCTGCCCTTAGAACACACTTGTCCCATTGCTCTCGCCACCTTCTGAAGCAATTCTAGAAGCCCTCTTTGATTAGCATCTTTTACTGTGATCACTTTTTTTTTTTTTTTTTTTTGAGACAGGGTCTTGCTTTGTAGTTCAGGCTGGCTCTGAGCTCACTATGTAGCCCAGGTAAGTCTCGAACTCAGCAATTCTCCTGTCTCTGCCTCCCGAGTGCTGGGATTACAGGCGTGAGCCACCACGCCCAGCACTGTGGTATGCGGTATTGATTGCTGGTGGGTGTGAGTCACCATGCCCAGCATTGCATGTGGTTACTGGGGATCAAACTCAGGACCTTGCGCTTGCGAGGCAGGCGCCAGAACCACTGAGCTAACCCTCCGGCCCACTGTGATCACTTTTTAAAACTTTAAGTATTCATTGTATTGTACTGTCTGACCAAGATAACTGAAAACTGGTATTCAAATAAATACTCATACATGAATGTTGACAGCAACATTATTTATAATAGACAAAAGATAGAAACAGCCCAAGGCAATGCAGAGGTCCAATAAACAAAATGTACTGCTATATTATTCAACCCTAAAAAGGAATGAAGTACTTAAACATTCTATGACATGGGTGAACTTTGAGAACATCATGCTAAGTGAAAAAAGACAGACGCAGAAGGCCATGTAGCACATGATTCTATTTATATGAGATTTCCATAGAGGTGATATTGCTCAACTTTGTAAAGTGAACTATACACTTTAAATTGGTTAATGGTAAATTTTATTTGGTATGAATCTTATCTCAATAAAAAGAAAAAAGTCAATGCTTAAAAAATAGAATCTAAACCAGGTATGGTGACACACACCTATGACCCCAGCACCCTGGAGGCTGAGGCAGGAGGCTCACAGAGGCTAGCCTGGACTATATAGTGAGTTCAAGGTCAGTCTCATACTACGACACCCTGCATTTATGGACTTGATCATAAAATATTTTTTAAAAGGATATAAAGATCCAGGTATGGTGGCACACTTGTAAACCCAGCACTCCAGAGGCTGGACAAGAGGTTCCCCAAGAGTCTGAGGCCAATCTGGGCTACATAGTAAGTTCAAGGCCAACCTGGACTACATAACAAAATCCTGTCTCAAAAGAACAAAATGAACAAAAAGATATGCAAAGCACATATGATGTGATTTAATCTCTAAGAAACAACCTTAGCTAAGTGCAGTGCTACATACTCATTTTCCCAGCACTCAGGGAGACTGAGACAGAAAAATCACAAATTCAAACCCCACTTGGACCACTCACCTGAAAACTAAAAAATGGGGAGGATTAGGGAGCTGGGAAAGGCCATGAGTTCAGTCTCCAGTACCTCAAATAGTAAATAAACAAACGGGTGGATAGATCAGTGATAAATAGATAGATGGAACATTTTAAGGATAGAAATGGAGCTTAGTGGTAGAGTGCTTGTCTACCAAGTATAAGGCCTTGGATTCAATTCCCAATACTTTAAGAATAAAAAGAAAGGCAACTTTAGGGCTGGAGGGTTAGCTCAGTGGTTCCGGCGCCTGCCTCGCAAGCGCAAGGTCCTGAGTTCAATCCCCGGTAACCACATATAATGCTGGGCGTGGAGACACACCCACCAATAATCAACACCGCATACCACAATGCCAGACATGGTGGCTCACGCCTGTCATCCCAGCACTCAGGAGGCAGAGACAGGAGGATTGCTGAGTTCGTGGCGGCTTGCCTGGGCACCATAGTGAGCTCAGGGCCAGCCTGAACTACAAAGCGAGACCCTGTCTCAAAAAGCAAGAAAAAAAAAAAAAAAGAAAGAAAGAAAGGCAACTTTTTAATTAATTTATTTAGTTAGTTTTAATTCTTTTTGAGACAGGCTCTTATTGTATAGTTCAGGCTGGCCCTGAGCTCACTATGTGGCCCAGACAAGCCTCAAACTCAGCAGTCCTCTTACCTCTGTCTCCCAAGGGTGGTGGGTGAGCCACCACCCTTGGCACTGTGGTATGTGGTATTGATTGCTGGTGGGTGTGAGTTACCACACCTAGTACTGTTTTATGTACTTACTGGTATCAAACCAGGGACCTTGTGCTTGCTAGGCAGATGCTGGAACCACTGAGCTAAATCTCTGGACCCAACTTTTGTGAAGTTTTAAAAAAAAATTTTGTGAGGGCAATACTGGGGATCGAACTCAGGACCTTGTACTTGCCAGGCATGTATAATGGCACTGAATTAAAACCCCAGCACTAAGATTTTTTTTTTCTGAGGCAGGGTCTCACTATGCAGTTCAGGCTGACCTTGAGCTTACTGTGGAAGTCACTACGGAGCCCAGGCTGGCCTTGAACTCATGGTGATCTTCCTACCTCAGCTCAGATTATAGGCATGTGTCACCACATCCAGTTCACTTGTACAGATATAACAGACAAAAATGAATACAAAAACTCCCTTAGCCTCATCTCTAGAAGAATTTCCAAAGGACTCCAGAACATAAACATCTCAGAAGCCCTTCCTGCTTTCCTGTGCCCTGTAGCCACCCCAGAGCTCAAACGTGCTTCAGTCTGAAACTACTGCACGCTAGTCCACACAGCATCCCCAACTCTGGGCATCTTCCTTTATTACGGAGTCCAGCTGAGTTCTTGGCAAATCCCAGCCCTTCCTTTCTTTAGGAGAGAAAGAGGGGCAGCCAGACAGGCAAGGTCAGGATTTTCTTCAGTGGGCAGGAGCAGGAAGAAGGTGCAAATTAATTTGCTCTTTTGTTTTTGTTTTTTTCTTTAAGGAGTCATGGTGATGGAACCCAAAGCCTTCCACACAGTTGGAAACTTCTCTACCACTGAGCTACTACTCTAGCTTCTTATTTTGATAATTTTATCTCATAAAATGTGTGTGTGTGTGTGTGTGTGTGGGTGTACAGAAAATAGTCTGGGTAAATGTAAAAAAATCATATAGGACCAAGAAGATGTGTGCCACATGGTTTTCGCTCCCTTCTTTATATTTTTTAATCTGAATTTCTTTTTATAGAGAATGCTACACTTTTATATTCACAAAGAAACTTTCCTTTTTATTTTTAGGGAAGAAGCCATTATACTGAGGGATATTTCTTTTTTCTTCTTTTTTTTTCAAGATCCACCAAAAGACGTGAGATACTGAATCCATCCCCAACAAAGGATGATTTCTTTTCTTTTTCTTTACTTTTAGAACTTTTAAAAAGTAATCTTCCTGCCAGGTGTGGTGGCTCACACCTGTAATCCCAGCACTCGGGAGGCAGAGACAGGAGGATTGCTGAGTTCGGAGCTTGCCTGGGCTACATAGTGAGCTCAGAGCCAGCCTGAACTACAAAGCGAGACCTTGTCTCAAAAAAAAAAAAGTAATCTTCCTGCACACAACACAAGACCACTCCTTTGCAGGCCTCTAAATTGTACCTACAGCACACTACTGTGCAAATGCATGTAAAATAATGCAACTCTGGGGCTGGGGTTGTCGCTCAGGGTTGGAGTGTATGCTCGGTATGTGGTTTAATCCCTAGCATCAAAAAATAAAATCAGAAAGCAGGCTGACCCCAGGACTGGGCTTGTTTGGGAGCCCAAGGTCACATGGTCCATAGTGGCCATCACTTGTCATGGGAGAGGGTCCCCCACTGTCCAGAGCTTCCCTGCAAACTCCCCTCCTCACAGGAAAGGTGGTGCCTTCACGCTGCTACGAAGGCACTGCCCCGGCTCTTCTGTGAGGCTCTGCCGGTCTGAAGGGCCTGGGCATGTGTGGCACAGAGTGGGCGCCCCAGACTGCAGGTACCGGAACTCTGGAGGTATTTTCCCCCACCATCCGCTTGCTCTCCCTGAAGGTTCCTCCCTAGCTGCTCTTCCACCTCCCCTGGGCTCTCTCTGGCCAGTCCCACCTTTGTGTTCCGGCCAGGAGGGAAAAAAAACTCCTGGCTCGGCTCTTGGTTTGTCAGGAGTCCAACTTTATCAGGGGTCTTGCGCGGTTTCAGGTATTTCTCAGTGCCTTTCATAGCTCCGTAGTCAAGTTTCTAGCCAGGATTCCTTGGCTCTGGGAAAGACTGAATGCCTGGCTGAGCCTTCTGGGCCTGTGTTTCATTTGCAGCTGCCTGGCCCTGTACTGGGTGACAGTCTCACTCCTCCCGGCCAGCCCATCCCTTCCTGTGTGGCCAGCGGTGGAGGCCCTTTGGGTCCTCGTGAAGTTGGGTGGGTGGGGGGCTTCTAGCTCCTGGACAGAGCCTTGGGCCCTGGATTCATTACTTCAGCTCTAGCCCATTGTCAGGGAAAGCAGCACCTTCCAAGAGCAGGAAATCGCCCGCTGTCTGCTGGGCCAAGTGAAAACAAGAATGCCAAGCCCAAACAGCCTGGCACAGCCCTTCGCTGTCTCGGAGTGAGCCTGGGACCTGCGCAGCGTCTGGTGCTACTGCTAGGATTTCCAGCTCCTCGGACCCATCCTCAGGGAGATGCAGAACCAAAACAACATCAGGGGGCCTGCAGGACACCAGGCCCCGCCCCGGAGGCTGCGGCCGCCCTCAGGCTCCCCGGCACTCCTCCTGTCTGCAGATTCGTCGGACTCATCCGAGGCAACAGCCTGATTCGGAAGAGTTCACCGTTGTGGCACCGTTGCCAGCCGCGCTGCAGAGAAGTGCTGCAGGGGCAGCTGGCAAATGGGAGCCTGCTTGGGACGCGGATACAGACCTGAAGGACTCGGGGACCCAAGATGCGTCCTGGAGAAGGGAAGCTCTGAATGCGGAATAGAGCGGCCCGGCAAAGACATCCCTGCTTCCCCTCTGTGAAATGAATGATTTTCCCGAGCTCCGCTTTGCTTTTCTTCTAGTGTCACGACCAAAGCTGCAGACAAGCCGTGGGTACCCGGAGCCAGTGGGCGGTGCGGCCTGTCAAGACGGTGCCTTTGCAACCTTCTAGGGAGGGCAGGGTGGGCCTGTGCGGCTCTGCTCTCCAGGAATTCTAGGCGAGATAAACTGAAAGGCGCCCTGCCCACCTGTCCTGCTATCCAGCATTCACTGCCAGCCTCCTTCCCAGGGTTGCCAACCAGCAATCTCTGTTCAGGAGGGAAGGGAGCTGCTGGAAATGCCTCCCACTGACAGGGAAAGTGTGGCGTCCTGCAAAGGACCACCTGGAGGGCGGGTGGGAGGAACTACAGTTCCCATCCTGCAGCTACTATGCAATAACTTTGCCCTTACACTCTGGGCTGCAGGGGGAGGGTCGCGCCATCCATCCTGGCATCACCCCCATCTCGAGATGGACAGCTGCTACAGATGGGGAAATTGAGGCTCAGAGCGTCTGAGGGTGCTCAAGTCTCAGAGCCCGGAACCAGAGAGCAGGAGCAGAGGCCAGGAGCCCTGGAGAGTGCTCTCCGCCACTCGGAAGGGTGAGGGGCAGTGTGGGCTGGAGGCAGACCCTAAGCAGGCCACCGGGGTGTCAGGAGCCAGGGCTGAGGACGCCTGCTTGGCCTCAGGTACCCCAGCTCCGCCGGGTGGGCGGGTGCCCCCAGAATCCCCACTGCCACAGGCTCAAGCTCCAGGTGGCTGTAGTGCACTGGAAGGGAGGAAGGAAGGGAGGGAAAGAAGGGGAATGAGGGAGGAAGGGGAGAGGGAGGGGGAGGAAGGGACTGACAGAGACGGGAGAAGAGGGGAGGGCAGGGGAAGGTTCTGGTGTGGGAGGGACGTGCTGGCTGGTGAGGGGCCACCAAGCTTGAGTGTCGCACTCAGGCAGCCGACGCTGGTGTCAGGTCCCGCGCTGGACCAGAGCTAGCGGCTATGCAAGTTCATGTCTGTAGGAAGGGAACAACTCTTGGCGCTGCGCCTCACAGGGGAGGGGCCGAAAGCACCAGGAAGTAGCTGGGGCCTGTGCCTTGGACTGACCAGAAGTTGCTGTGGTTCTGGGAGCAGGAAGTCAGTTTCTCCTCGGAGGCACCACCAGGAAGCTTCCATGGTGGGTTGGGTGTGGCTGCCGCCAGGCCTCCACCAGGAAAGACAGAAAACCCTTCAGCGTCAGGCCCACTCCTCAGCAGGCTTCCCCCAGCCACTGTCTCCGCCCCTGCTCCCGCAGACCTAACCGGTGCCTCTGCTCAGTCTCCCCAAGACCAGGACCACTAGGATCGTGCTTTTCCCTGAGGCCCCTCTGTCTCCAAGGACACAGCTGTCCCCATGGGCCTCTCCAACTGAAGCTCCTTCAGACAAGGCCCCTCAGACCCAGCAGATGATTCCTCATTCCCTGCTGAAGTTTCCAAACTCTTCTTTTTCCTAAAATCCCCCGCTCCCTGGGCAGTGAAACCATTTCCCATGATTCTACACATGCAGGGATACGTCTGTCTAAACACATTCCAAACCACAACATCATAGGTGAAGAGTCACATGGGCAACGACAGCAAGTCCATCTAGATTCATTGGTAGTGACAAATGTACCACCTTGTGGGGGATGTTGATATTGGGGGACAGCCTCTGTACTTCCGCTCAGTTTTGCTGTGAGAATCTTCTAAAAAATACAGGCTCTTGCTTTCATGGTCCTGGGAACTGAACTCAGGCCCGGCCCACTGAGCTGCATCCCCTTTTTTTATGTTTTATTTTGAGACGAGATCTTACTATGTATGTCACTCAGTTGCTCAGACTGGATGCACATTTTCAGTCCTCTTGCCTCAGCCTACCAGCATGTTGGAATTACAGGCATGCAGCATCATACCAGGCTACTATTTTTAAATTTTTAAAAAATTTGACCTGGTGTAGTTGGGCACATGCCTATAAGACCAGTTCTAAGCAGCATAGCAAGACCCCTTCTCATAAAAAAAAAAAGAAAAAAAAACCCAGATGTAGTGGCACATGCCTATAATTCCAACCACTCAGTAGGCTGAGGCAGGAAGACTGGCAAGTTTGAGGCTATCCTGAGCAATTTAGCAAGGTCCTGTCTCACAATTTAGAAGTTGGAAGCCTGAGGTGGTACTTTAGTAGTATAATGCTTGCCTATCATGTTCAAAGTCCTGGGTCCAAGCCTCAGCACTGGACAGAATAAAATACAAAAGTAAAAATAAAATTTTAAATCAAAAAACTACAGCTCCTTTGGAATGTCTGCCATCAGGAGCATGCCACATGCCACATGCCACTCCTCTTTGTTAGTGTTATCTGTCATCCTCCCTGTAACTTCCCCTCTTTCTTGATGACTTTTAGCACTGGGCTTGTTGTCCAACATTGTCATTATTTTTAGCAACCTCCATATCTGTGTTGACAATCCACCCAGTGCCTGGCCTTCAAATTTCTGGAATTTCTTTGCCTTGGTTGTATGTTCTTCCTGCTCCCACCTCCGGGTCATATCCTAAATCTTAGAACCATAAATGTCCACTTCAAAAGTCAGATCAAAAACCCCATCACTCCTTCCTGCTCCAACTTATTTTCTTGAGTCCTTGGGCTCAGCAATTCTCCCACCTAAGACTTCAGTCCGCTGCCTCTGTCCAAAAAGGTCTTCATCCCCAGCCAGCTGAGATTCCATGGCTAAGTCTCCGGGGCAAATGCTCTTACCTCCCTTGCTCTGGTCTCTCACCACTGTACTCACTGGTTAAAATCTTGGCGGTGGTTAAATCAAGCTGTTTACTTCGCAGCTGCACCCACATGGTTGAACACCACTAAAGAAAGTCATCCAGCTATTCCAGATGGACTTACTTCTAATTTATAGCCATAACTTTCAGATGGGCATCTGGATTGCTGAACCATCTTACTACCACTTAGAAAACTCCTTTTTCCTCCTCCACAATATGACAGTTTCAAACTTTCTCTTTTCTGCACATATTTTCATTACCCCTTCTTCTGTCATTCTTGGTCTAACCTCAGACTACCATTTCCAAAGAAAACAGGTACCAAGCAACTGCCTGATCTTCCTCCCATCAAAGCCACAAGAATGTCTTGAGCTCTCTGCATCTCTCTGGCCACCTGTGACCTGTGGTCACTCTTCCCACTGGGTTCTGGGCTTGGTCCTCTTTCACAAGCCTGCGAATTCTTTTTTCTCAGGCACATCAAATTCTTCCTCTTTACTAGATCCTTTCCACTGAAATAAACTTAATCTCCATACAAATAAAAACATGCAAGGCTTGACCTTTTGTCCTCTGCTGAGTGCTGGACCATCTTCTGTCCCCCACAGACTGAATGCCTTGAGTTGGCTGTGCACTGACACCTTCATCTGGTCACCTGTTATCTCCCTTCTACCCATTCCAGTCAGCTTTTCTCCCCACCTTCCTGTTGGAAGCATTCTTACCAAGGATGCCAGCAGCCTATGTTACTAGGGATAGAGTGTACTTTCTTGCCTTTGGTTTGGGGTTTGGTGCAAGACTTGCTCTGGGCCATGGACTAGATGAAGAAGTAACATGGTTCTAGTTCCAGGCTGGGTTTTAGGAGGCATTCTGTGTTTCACCCTGCTGTCTGTGTTTTGATCACCATGGAAGTGAAATGTGTGCTGGGTGGGGTGCTGATGCAAAGAGAGAGGGACATGTTCGAAGAGCAGACTCAGGCCCAGCAGAAGCTTGCATGTGCCTGGCCAAGTCAGCTCATGTGCCGACCCCCAGCAGACCCACAGATATACACAGAAAATATTTACTGTTACTCCACTGAGAGCTTTGTGGTGTTTGTTATCCAGCATTAGCATTTTATGCACCCTTCTTCCTCCAAATACTTCCTCTGCTCTGGTCTTGTCGCCACAAATCTTGTGGTTTTACTCCAGTCTTTCAGGCTCTTCTTTCTCAGATTTCTTTGGGCATTTTTTCTCTACCAGATTTCTTATAGTTGGATTGAGTTCAGCCTCAGCTCTTTGCTACCTTCTATTCATTTTCTCCCTAAGCAAAATCGCCCAGGCCTATCCCTTTGAATGCCATCTGCATACATTTCAAATTGATTCCCGAAGGTGATCTGCCCCTAAACTCCAGACACCGAGCTGCCTGCACACATCTGCTGACATCCGGTAGGCCTTAGCACGGCCCTGACAAAACTACGAATCTGCCTTCTCCCCCTGCCATGGACGCCTATCTGCCTAGTTGACCTAAAAATATAGGCACCATCCTCCATCCTCTCCTCCCTCAGAAGTCTGATGTTCAAAATTTCATCTACTCTACCTCCAAAATTGGTCCAGAAACCAGTAGCATGTCTCAGCATCACTGGCCATTCCCTGGGCAGCTGTTTTTATCACCTCTGGCCAGGATTTCTGCAATAGCACCTTAACTGTTTTCTTTAGCTTCTAGCCCATGTGCCACACAACAGTTAGAGGGATTTTCTAGGAGATAATGGTCTTTCACTCTCCCACTGCAATCAAATAAAATCGCCGCTCCTCACCTTGCTCCATAAATGCTCAGGTCGCTTAGTCCTGCTAAGTCCCCACAGCACCACTGTTTTCCCTGTTTGCGTTGTTCAGTCCCTTGCGTTGTTCAGTCATTGGCCTTCTGGCATCTCTTGAATGCAACAAGCATGCTCCTGCCTCAGGGGTTTTGCCCTCATATTCCTTCCACTTAGAGCACTTGCCCCCAGATCTTCACATTTCTGCTTCTTTCTGCCCATAAGTTCTCAAATGTCACCTCCTCGAGGAGACCTTCCCTGGCTTAATAAAGCAGCATTCATCAGCACCGTCCTTTCGATCACAGAAATCTAGTTCAGCTTCCTCGAGGTACTTAACATAGCACACTATCTGACTTTGGAACTACTCTTACTTCCAGCAAAACTCCTGAGCTGGGTACGTGTCTTAGAGGTAGAGCGCTTTCCTAGCACGTGCTAGGCTCTGGGTTGCACCCACCCACCCCCTCCCCCTCGCACCACAACAATAAAGAAATAAAACCCTTGAGGGATTTGTCTGGGTCTGATATAGTCCCAGAATCCGGAACACGCCTTATACAGACTGTGCTCCCCGTCAACCAGCCTGACTGACAGGTGCCAGAACTGGAGACTGAAGTTGGGAATGCGGGTCCCTGGAGGGCAAGTGCAGGACCAGAGCCAGGGAAGCGAGAGCTCCAGGTGCACCCTAGGGCCTGGGGAGGGGCAGTCAGGCGCAGGGCCGAGGAATTCCACGCGGTGAGAGAGCTCAGGGTCACTCCAAGTTGTCTGAGTTAGCGAGAGCTGCCGAGGACTAGGAGTCAGGCAGGTGATGTGTTCAAAGCAAAGGCTGTGGGACCCTTAACGTGGTGGGAGGGCGCGCCTTTCTCTGTCCTTAACTAAGCGCTCTCTGTGAGAGCCTCGGATTTTTATAAGACAAAGACATCCAGAAGAGTCTGGGGACCCAGGGGAGCCAGAGGTCGGTCCCCTTGCATTTCAGATGGAAGGAAAACCCATTACCCAACGTTTTAGGGACCAGTTTGGGAGGTTTCCCTAGGTAATGAGGAACTTGCTAGGCGCACAGCAGGCACTCCTACACACGCGCTAACGAGCTGGTGCCCAGGGCAGCAGAGCCCCCTTGCGCGCGCACACGCACGCGCGTGTACGTACACGTAGGAGCCACACTCGAGCATGTCTCATTTGCTCTTCTCCACTCGGTGACCAAACGCAGGCTTCTCCAGACCCCCCACCCCGCGGACACAACCCGGACACAGCTCCTCGCCTTCCCAGCCCCCTCCGCCCAGCTCCATTGTCAGGGCTGACAAAAGGCCCGAGGCATCCTGGGTTAAAGGATTTTTAACTCTGCCGGTCCCGGGAGGAGCCCACGCGGCGCGGCTTCCTGCTGGAGCAGAGTAGCTGAGACGATCCCCCGGCGGCGGGGGATTTTTTTGTATTTTTCCTGGTCTGAAAAGCAGTGTCGCGCCTCACCGCCAACGAGACACACCTGCAGGCCCACCCGGAGACCCCCGCCGTCGGGTCGGGTCGGGTTCGGCGCCCTCGCCCGGCCCGGAGGTGCAGCCCGGCCACGCCCTCCTGACTCGGCCCGCTCGGCCCCGTGCTCGGCACGCGCGCTCGAGCCGCGGTCCACACGCGCCTGCTCCGCGGCCGGGCCGGGGCCTCCGGAGTCAAAGCCCCTCTCGCCCATCCTGCCTCTCAAGTGAAGTATCCACTCTCCACCCCATCCCAAGCTGTTCACGTACAAGAGATACCAGGTAGGTTAGAAACATATTTAGCAAAGTAGTTAACACCAAATGCTGGCGTTTAAACAATACAAAGATGCCCTCGCCGGGCCGCTCGTTCAGGCGGCGGCACAGCGCCCTCTGGCGGCCGGTCGGGACGGCGAGCCCCGCCCCGCCCCGGGTCCGGAGTCCGCGCCCCGCCCGCCCTAGGCGGGGAGAGACCGCGGGACGCTCGCTCGAGGGGAAGGGAAGAGGAGGGTGCTCAGCGCTAACTCCGAGAAGCGCCAAGAGCCCTGGAAGGGACCGACACCGAGGAAAAGTCCTTGATTCATTCATCTTCAGTGCGTGAAATTTTACCAAGTCAGTATCATCTCTCCACCTGTAAGCTTTTGTTCCTTTCAAAATTAAAATGCTTAAAGGTAGGAACTTAAAGGGTATATTTGACAAGGGAAGATGGCAGGCCACGTCAAAAAAAAATAGGCACTGGGGCCGGAGGGTTAGCTCAGTGGTTCCGGCGCCTGCCTCGCAAGCGCAAGGCCCTGAGTTCGATCCCCGGTAACCACATACAATGCTGGGCGTGGAGACATGCCCACCAACAATCAACACCGCATACCACAATGCCGGACGTGGTGGCTCACGCCTGTAATCCCAGCACTCGGGAGGCAGAGACAGGAGGATTGCTGAGTTTACGGCGGCTTGCCTGGGCACCACAGAGAGCTCAGGGCCAGCCTGAACTACAAAGCAAGACCCTGTCTCAAAAGCAAAAAAAAAAAAAAATAGGCACTGTCAGTATACAGCGTGGTGGCATGCGCTAAGGAAGGAGGAACCCTTGATCCCAAGAGTTTGAGACCAGCCTGGGCAACATGGCGAGATGAGACGTAAGAAATAATAAAGAAAGAAAAACAGTAGGTTTCTTGGATTTGGGGTATAGCTCAGTGTGGGAAGTGGCTGTCCTGGGACTGATGCTTATCGCTGCAAATAAATAAATCATCCCGGAAAGACATGATACCATAGTCTGTATGTATTGTATAGTAATGACTTTTTAAAAAAATGTTTGGGTTTAAAGGATCTTCCCATCATGGCCACCTCTGCAGCCAGGACTACGTGCACGCACCACGCCTGGAGTGGTGACATTTAATACGCAATGGTAATCTTCTTTCCATCTTTGGTTGCCTAAGCACTCTTGTCCTCTAAACAGCAGCTCTGCCTGCAGTGGCCATAGCCTCCTTTTCAGGTCGTCCCAGGTTTTCTTGTCCCTTACGCATCCTAAGCGTTTCTGCAAATGGCCCTCTTTATGTCTCAGTCCCTGGAGTTTAGACTCACACTATTCAAGGCTCCTGGTCTAGATCACTGTGGCAGCCCCTGGTGCATCTGGCATGGCACGTGGGATCCCTGGAGAATTGAGAGAGATCAAGTTCTATCTCCTCCAGCACCACCGTGTCTCTCAAGAGGTGGCCACCGGCTCCCAGACTGCCCCCCCATCTGTCTGGAATGTCTCTCTTTGGCCCTGCCTCTGCCTGACAGATGCCAGCGGAGGTGGGCACTGGCTTTCTGAGGGCCCTGGCAGGTCCTCCTCGCTGCCTGCAAAGTTAAAGTTCACATCTTCCTTCTCCTTTGGGTATCCGCTGCCATACTGGTTACCTATTGCCACAGAATAAGCCATGCGGTAGGTTAAACTCCATGGCCTCAGTCAAGATATATGTATTCATGACTCTATGAGTCCCCTGGGCAAATGGTCCTTCCAGCCTGGCTCAGGTACTTGCCTGTGGCGAGCTGACAGGGGACTGGATGGGAAAGATGGCTTCTCTCACATACCTGGTGGTTGGCTGGCTATCAGCTGGGATGAGAGGGTGCTGGACCACGTGTGTCCCACCCGGCAGTCTGACCTTTCCTGGGCTTCTTCTGAGGACAGTGAGGTCCCAGAATGGAAAAGCAGAAGCTTCTTGAGCCCCAGCCTCTAGACTAACACCATATTCTTTGACATGAGCAAGTCACGAGACTAGCCCAACACCAACCAAGCCAAGCCTTGACTGGACTGCATGTCGCTGGAGAGCTGCAAAGTATTGTGGCCATTTTGCCACCTCCCGTGCCTGCTGTCCTCTTTCTCTGGGCTCACTAACAAAAAGAGAAACACACTAAGAAATACTACTTGTCAGAAGAACTAAGATACAGTTTGACTCCTAACACATGCTTTCACCAGTCAAAGCACCTAAATTCCAATCCTTCCTCCTTGTGTGGCTGGGAAGGGCTTTAGGAAAATTATTTTACTGTTCTATCCCTGCACTTCTTAATCTGTAAAACTGAGAGTTATACATTTTAACTAAGTTATTTACATTAAATGCTTAGGCAGTGTCTGGCACACAGAGAGGGGTGGCTGGCTGTCCACCACAGCTGCCCCCCCAAGCTCCACCCACGCCGCTGGTGTGGTCAAGCTTCCAGTAACACAGGTAGCTCCTGGCATCCGCAGTGCCCTGCGGAGAGGCCAGGAAGTGACACTGACGATATGAGCACCAGTTCCTTCACGGAAGCCAGTCTGGGAACAGCTGCCATAGTTGGCTGGCACAGAAAGAGCTCTGCAGGCACAGACAAGAGGTTTGCTTCCCCTTCTTCCCTGGAGTTCAGATAAGCTCCTCTCAGTTTCCTGGCCTGTACAGTGGGAGAGACTGCAGCGCCTCCCACTGAACAGAGAAAGCATAACAGGAAGCACTTAAAAGCCTGTGCTTAGCAAGTGCTTACACTCCCAGGACTCAAGACCTAAATACTGGAAAATGTCCCTCCTGTGTATAGGAGAGATGACTATAGATGAATATCTTTCCCCAAAAGATGTCCTCAGTCACTCTCGCGGCTTGCCGGCCCCGGTCTCCAAAATGGGCAAGATCCAAGGAACAGGATAAACTCCTTGCAGTTGCTGTGACACCTGACACCTTCCTTTCCCTGAGGCCTTTACCTTTATTTTATTTTCAACTTAATCTCTCTA
This sequence comes from Thryonomys swinderianus, assembly GCA_004025085.1. Taxonomy (NCBI): domain Eukaryota; kingdom Metazoa; phylum Chordata; class Mammalia; order Rodentia; family Thryonomyidae; genus Thryonomys; species Thryonomys swinderianus. The sequence goes on from PVIC010010599.1 coordinate 39,597, forward strand.
ATATTCATCCAGGGTTTGCATGGTAAATGCTTAGTGAAAGATAATGAAGGCCTCATTCTAATACAGATTGAGCCTCCTTAATCAGAATCCTAAAATTCAGAATACTCAGAAATTTGATTTTATTTTTGGAGACAGGGTCTGGCCAGCCTTGAAACCCTGAATTCAAATGATGTTCCTACTTCAGCCTCCCCAAAAGCTGGACTTTAGGTGTGGCTGGCATGATGCTTAAGAAGTTAGAGCTGTTCTCCTAGTAAAATCTATGCAACATTCCAAAGTCCAAAATACTTGGAAATCTGAAATACTTCTGGTCCCAAGCCTTTTGAATAAGCCATCCTGTTTCTCTGTTCTTTGGGTTAAAACACTACTTTTGGATGATTCCCAACCAAGCCAACCCTTGGGCAGAGGTAAAGATGTTCTAACAACTGAGGAGCATGGGGTGCACCTCAGCCTGGCTGCTCCTTTGGTCATGGGAACCTGGGGCCCACGGTGCCCAGAGATCCGGGTGTCACAGGGACCTGGGTGTGCAGCGCCAGGCCGCAGAGATCACTCAGTACAGCCCTGGCCGGTACACACAGTGTTTTCACCTCATGTCCCAAAACAGTCTCCCCCAGGTGAGAGTAAGGCCCGCAGGTCCGCTGATGGCTCCCACACAGTTCAGATCATAGAAAGCAGTGGCCAGGGCAAAGGAAAAGGAGCGGGACAAACCCAGCGCCACTCCTCAGTGTGCCCCTAGACAACACCGGGAAAAGGCACTCATCCACCCTAAGTCCCTGTTCCAGGTATGGGTTGCTTTGGGGTAAAAGTGGGTGTGAAGGCCAGAAGCACAGGGTAGGATGGGACAGAGGCCGCAGAGCAGCTTGGGGGAGAGGAATCAGAGCTTGCGGCCACCAGGCGGGGGAGAAGGTGTGAGAGGGCCCCTTCTATGAGGAGAAAAAATATCCTCCATCAGGCTAGGAGGCTGCCACGGAGTTGGGGATGAAGTTTAGCCCTTTCGTGAAGTGACACAGTTCATAATCCGTCTCCTCCTGCTGCTGCCCCTCCCGTGTGGCTAAAGGGTGGACAGACCTCTGTCCTCAAACACGGGCTGCGCCTATGTTAAAATGGCATGAGAAATATAAGGAGAAGGTGGTCAGAGGGGACTGGGGAACCCTGGAGTATAAATTTAGGCCTCAGGATGGGCTCTGATAGTTCAAAAGACAAAGGAGGGGGTGAGGATGTGTTGTTTCTGAACTGAGCCCTAAAATCACTTAGTAACACGCAGACACTGGATGCTCTACAGGCTGCCTTAGACCTGCAGGGAACCCGGTCCTAGGGGTTTGGGGCTTTCTAGGGAATAGCCTAAGAAATGTTTGTAAAAGTTTTTTTTTTTTTTTTAATGGTACTAGGGTTGAGCCCATTGAACTGAAGACCTCCTGCAGCCGAGGTAAACATTAGCCTTTTGTCGCCCAGGTTGGCTTCAAATTTGTGACCCTGCTGTCTTGGTCCTGGAGGGGCGGGATTACAAGTGCCAACATCCCCTGCTCGAAATTTAAAAATGCGTGTCCTGGGTGATGCCAAGGTGTCTACGAATGGACAGCTTTAGGTGACTTGATAGACAGGGCAGGTCCCCAGGCCTAAGGGCAGGGCCAGCCCTGGTAGACCCAAGGCAGGGGTCCATGCTCACAGAGCTCCTCAGAGGGTTGGGACAGCTGCCCAGCTTTGGTTCCCTTGGAAGGAGCTGGCGTGAAGAAACTTCCTGGCCTGTTGCTCTGAAAGGTGAAGGCAGCCCCCACCCCAGCCTCTTACTTCAGAACCCCACGCCCCGTGCAAACCCCATGACAAGCAAAGTTAGACTTCTTCGGATTGTTTCTGTCTTCCCCCAGACTGGGCCCCACCTCAGCAGGACACCTGAATGCTAAAAACAAGCCCTGGTCCAAAGAAATCAGCCTTCCCTCCGCCACCATTCTGCCAGCTGCTGTCCCTGAGACCCGGCCACCCAGAGGCGGCCTGTGCATGTCCACACCGCGGAGCCCGCTTCCCCAGCCCCTGGTGTGGACCTGCCGCTCTGTGGTGATGAACCCCGGGTCAGCCTGGCTCTCAGCCCCCACCGAAAGCGGCCTGCCTTCTGCAAAGAAAGCATCTCAACCCTTCCAAAAACAACACTGACGGCCATTTTTACTCTAGCTGGTATCAAAGTGGACAGCCGTGCGCGAGGTCGTGGTCCTCTTCATTATTCCCCATTCCCGCTCTCATTCCCTTGCACACAGACACTACTAAGTGCTTGGAGAAAACTCACACCGGACTGAGTACAGAATAGTAGGAGGCTCCACCTGCCTTTTATTAAGCTAGACATTCAAACATGGCAGAAAATTGCAATAGTTCTTACCCCTGTCCCTCTGTTTCAAGACAAGGTCTTACTATGTAATGGGGGCTTGTCTTGAATTTGATGTGTAGCCTAGGATAGCATCGGCTTTTGGCAATCCTCCTGCCTCAGCTTCCTGAGTGATGGGATTACAGTCATATGCCATCATTCTGGACAAAATAGTTACTTTTCTTTTTTCTTTTCTTGTGTGAGCCACCACGCCCAGCATTGTAGTAAGTGGTGCTGGGGATCCAGCTCAGGACCTTGTGCTTGCCAGGCAGATGCCAGAGCCAGTGAGCTAAATCCCCAGCTCCAAAGTAGTTACTTTTCTGAACCAAAAGTGTGATGTTAACATGTAGTGGGTTTGTTTCCGTAAGAAGTAAATTGTTTTAAATTCATGGTTTTATTTTTTATTTTAGTGATACCGGGGATTGGTTCCAGGTTGCACTGAACTACATCCCAAGACCTTCTTATGCTTTGAGACAGGTCTTGCTAAGTCACTAAGCTGCCCTGGTTGGGCTTGAGCTTTCCATCCTCCTGCCTCAGCTTCCCAGCGTGCTGGGATGACAAGCATTTGCCACCACACTCAGTTTTGAATTTTAATTTCTTGATTGGTAAACATTGAGAGGTACAACCCACACAAACAAGCACAAACCTTTTGGAGGTGTTCAGTAATGTTTAGGAGTATAAAAGGGTTCCCGAGCTCTGGAAGTTGGAGAACCTCACTGCCCTTCTCCCAGAGGAAGAACAGGTTCACCTGTGCCAAAGAAATCCAGGCTTGCGCAGTTGCGGACACCAGAGAGCTAAGTACATACAGCCTCAAGGAACTTGAGGTTTTCCTGCTTCGGCTGTTCCCCAAGGAACTCCGAAGCTTTTTAGGACACGAGGACGAGTCAGCAGCAGGCCAGGAGACACCCGCAGAGGCCGGCTCACTCCTTGCGGAGAGAGCTCCGCAGCGCTCCCCGGCTGCCGGCTCCAGGTTTCTGAGATCCGCGCGCCGCCTGGTGGTGATGCCCCGTCTGCGCAGACTCCGTCACCCGGGGCTGAGGGGCTAGAACAGTAAGACCTCGCCGCGGACCGGCGCTGAGCCTGTGATGGAGAGGACAGCCTGTCCTCTCTCT